>JAECUM010035550.1:0-10886 GCA_016617855.1 Megalonaias nervosa
GGTTTTGTCACTAATACTGGTTATCTCATGTTCACTGCCGGGAACAAAAAGTATTTATCACATAGATTCTTATTATGGATCGATCAAAGATGGACTTGTGATCGATCATATCGATTCAAATCCGAAAAATAGCCATTTATTAAATTTACGAATTGTTACACAGTCAGAATTGCAAACTTGGAAAAAATGACTTTTATAATCATTATAAGAGCGCAAGAGTTATTAAGTCTGTAAATGTAGAGACAGGCGAAGAAATTATATTTCCATCGATAAATGCAGCTTGTAAATATTTTAGTATTAACCCAGCTTCGGTATATCGTTTCGGAAATAATATAACCAAATCTACATTTTCTATAAAATATGATCAGCGAATTATATTTAAATATCATACACATAAAGCAAGATAACTCCGTCAAGTAAATCTCTCTCTGATAGATTAATTAAGCAGTTGGCCCGCATGTACTGCGTGATTTACATAACTGTAGTGATTATGTTTTTTCTTTCATCATAACAGTTATATTCAGTAACTTAACTGTCTGTAGTCAGTGAATCAGTATAATTTATAACAGAGAAGGATATTTACATCTTTTAACTCTCCTGATAAATTCAGATTGTTCACAAGTTTGATGTACATTTCTTGCGTGAATTCCAGGTAGGTTGTTTTTACATATTCAATGTGCACAATAGACCTGTATGTTCAATCAATACTGATTCCGTGTAGGTGTTATGAAGCTATAAAAGGCAAACAGATTTTTTCTTCGTGGCCATTCTGCAAGTGGAATTGTACACGAATAGTTAAGTAAAACATTTATTTTTATTCTGATTAATCAGAAATATTTTTATTTTAAATAAATATTTATTGTATAATGAATCAAGAAAATATTAATGCTGTTGTTGCTGCTATAAAGCAATTACAACATGACGTTATAAAAGTTTCTGATGAACTTAATCCTGAAAAAATTATATGTGATTTGGAATCATTACAATTTCGAAAATCCGAGAACAGATATACACTACCAGCCGATTACAGATTCATAAAGTTGATTCAGCAGGCAATGTTACAGTCGTTGGCAGCGGTTACAGATGCTCAGGTCAAACTATTTGTCCCACTTGCACACTCAGTCGAAAAAATTAGGTCAGAATTATCTCACGAGTGCGAAGCAAAAAGACTTGTGAATGCTCGTATAAGGCACCTGAGAGAGATTATGTCTGCTTGTTTTGTCAGTGATGATTGTGACTGTGAAAGCGCTGTCACCAGTGATTGAAGTGACGACGAAACTAACTCTGTCACCGTGACTGTGGTACCAGCTAAACAAGAGGGATAAATACAGTGAAAAAAATATTTATTCAGATTCTATTCAGATAATTTTATTTATATTCCGATAATAATATTCAGTCAACATTTTTATTTTAGTCGGATAACTTACCCGTCAATTTTTTCAGATTTTAATCGGACTTTCTTTTTTTTTTTTTGAGTACTAACTTACCCATCAAATTATGAAATTTAGTCAGATTTTCAGTAAAAAAGATCAGATTTATTAAAATTTATTTTTTATTAATAAATATTTATTTGTTTAGATTTATTCAGATTTTGAAATTAATCGGGTAATCCGCCCATCAAATTGTGAAATTCAGTCAAATTGTTTATTTTAATGGGGTAACTTACCAGTCAAATATTTCAGATTTTAATCGGAATTTCTTTTTTTGAGTACAAACTTACCCGTCCAATTATGAAATTAGTTAGAATTTCAGTTTAAAATATCAGATTTATTCAAATTTATTCAAATTATTTTTTTATTAATAAAGATTTATTTACCTAGATTTTGAAAATCCACCTAAACAATTGTGAAATTCAGTCAAATTTTTATTTTAATCGGGTAACTTACCCGTCAAATTTTTCAGATTTTAATTGGAATTTCTTTTTTTATGAGTACTAACTTACCCATCAAATTATCAAATTTAGTTAGATTTTCAGTAAAACAATCAGATTTATTCATGCTTATTCAGAATTTATTTGACAGTTTTTTTTAATTTTTTTTTTTTTGTTTGTTCTACGATGACTCTCTATGGGCGTACATACAGATTTATAATCCAGCAATTCATTCCTCAAATCCAACAAGTGTCCAGTTTGGTCAGTAAGTTTGAAATGTATCCTTCATAATAGCGGATTATGTACACGCAGATAAAAAGCATTAATTGGTTCTGACACAATTAAATATCCTGGTGGTACTTAAGGGGTAAACGAATATAAGATGTATCCTTGCTGGGCTTGACTGGATTTTTTAAAATCTACTTGATAACTTCCAAAGATAGCATCACAAACAAGATTGACTGCGATCGTCGATGTGATATTTACAACACCTGGTGATACATGACGACCTCCACCGTATGGATCATTATCGTGTTTGAAAATACGTGGTGGTGGGTTTATTGTTTCCCATGATTTAAGAATTTTTGGAAAGATAGTATCTATAAGTGTTTTATCTGGAAAATTTAGCTCGAAAATACGAAATTCTGGTAAAATTAAATTTGGATCGTTAAAATTAACCCTCTAATGTTCTTGATATATTTTTTTAAGATCGTCGTCGAATTTTATATTTTCGATGATAACCCTGTTGGTGTAATATATATCTGACTTGACTTGATTTAGGTGCTTGGTAATCTCGATAAATTGCTGATTTGTATCACCGTTGTCATATTGTGTTAAAGATTTAAACAAATTAGGTAGATCATCATATATTTTATAAAATTCAGATCTGAGTGCATCGCCGAGTAATCTAATCCAATCTATGTTGACAATTTTATCATTATACTGAAACTTGTACAAATATGTACCTAAATTAGGAATCATTTCATGCTCGATGATAAAATAATTTCTTAAAGATTAAATATCCGTGAATATTTTTGTCGATATTTTGGAAGTTTTATTTTAAAAAATTCCGTTGTAAGGAATTTATCTCGGGTTGGTTCTAGAGGTCCTTGATAAACCGGCGGTTTCTAAGCCCATCCTAAGGCAGATCTAATAGATTACTGATAAATATTTACGGCGTAATCTGGTGTAGAAATTTGTATCGCGTCTGATAATGTTGGTTCGTGAACAGTAATGGCTATCTTGGATTCCTTGCCCGTTATAGATTTAATTCTGCGCTGAAATTCCTCATTGAGTTGTTCTATTTGATAACTGCCTGTAGGTAAACTTACAACTTGCCAATCTGGTGTTCCATCGTAGCGATTCTTATTCGAGAACACCAGTGAGCTATTTGGCTGCAGCCCACCAAACGATTTTGATCTAATATTTGGCCAGCTATAATAAACTCACAATTGTGCTAGCGTTATTTCTTTGGCTGGAATCGCAGTTGGAAAAACAATATCGAATTCAGGATTAGCTGAACTGGTTGATATCATTGTGGTTTTTGGCGGTGCTGTATTAGTGACGATCTGTTGTAGTAGTTCTTGCGGTGACGACATTATTGATAAATCAGAATTTTAAATCAGGATTTTTTTCTGGTTCTCCATCTGCTAATGCCTTGTTGTAAATCTTAATTATTTCTGTGAACTCGTTATCTGATATTATACAGTCGTTGAGGTACGACGAAATCAACGATGATAGTCTAGAGTATGCAATTGACGCCGCGTGCAGTTTTATTGTGTACTCGTGTAATTTTGCGTTTGTGCACGTCGATATTTTTTGCGATGATATTAAGAATACCAGCAATTGTTGTTGCAGCTGAAACACAAATTGTTACAACTGCCGGCGACGTCAATAGCATTACACCAGTTCCAGCGATGAGCGCGGAGGCCGAATACACAACTACGTCTATGACAACTGCGCGCCTGCGATATTTGTTTACTTCTGCGCTGTACTCGTCGATGATATTTTTCAGTTTGGTTTGTAACTCGCATACATGATTGTGTCTGTGTTGGTTAGCGTCGATCATTATACTATATTAAGTAATTAATTGAGGTGTTTCAGCGACAAATTCAAGACATCACCAGTAGGACGCTGCGGCTAATTTTTTATCAGATGGTTCCAGTATAAATGTTTCTTCGATATCTTTATTTAACACAATAGACACAGTTTCAGAAAAATTATCGGTTGAATGACGCCATGGAATTGTAGTAAATATCCTAAATTTTGCACCGCTAAATACGGACAGTCTATACACACCAATGACTTCCGCGGTATGTTTGATAGTGTTATTTTGCTGTGACCATGTTGATGATCCTGATGATACTGTGTATACCACGTTGATGATCTGCTTGTGAGGAATTTTAATCAGATTAGTTTTATTAACAATATTAGGAATTCCACTGACAATATCGTTGAGTTTTATGTTGCTACGAAAATGCAGAAACAACTGTTCGTGATTAGAAAAGTCAGTTCTAAATGCGGTCATTCCATCGTTGATAGTCGACAACGAAGTTCTCATCGGGATGTTGTTATCGTCGACGTATTTTTTTGTTGCAGTGTCAAAATCAACAGTAGGTTCTCTCATGTTGTTAATTTTATTGTTGTTCATGTCGAGGCTGCCAGTCATTGTATCACCTGTTTTTCTTACTCGTTCACCTATACTATCTCATATCGATGATGGAGTAACAAGACTAGGAACAAGTTTGCATGTCAGTCACATATAGGTATAATACCTTCTCGCGTTTCTTGAGCATGAATAATACTATCGTTGATTGAAATATTACTCGTCATTAATTTTCCTTCACGGTTCTGAAATACTACAAGTTCGTTTGGATCAATATTTGCAAGATTTAAGAGGTCAGATAATTCATCATTTATCTGTTTCCTTACCTGCCTGAGTAAGTCTTCACCTGGTATTTGTTGGGTTTTAGTTTTAGCTGATCTTCCGTAAATATCTATCATTATACTTTAAGGTCTGTACTCGTGCACAACTTTATGAGGTGGCACTGATGATTTTGAAATTGCGTCAAGCACAGCGAGGGTTTTGCGGCCATATATTGGTGGGTCGGTTACTTTTTGTGTTGGTAACGTTGAATACACTAGAATATCACCAGCTAAATTACTATATCGTAACAACTCTTTTGGTGGAGCTAACCCGTACGAGACAAAGTAAATAATTCCACATGGATCAATCGCGTATGCAACCCAATAAGTACCAGGACTGTTGCGTCCATCGAGATTAATAATACAAGTTTCAACGCTGTTTGGTTTACGCGGTAACTGATCACGCATAAAAATACCTCTAAAGTTTTGATGTTTAATCGCGCAGCAGCATCAAGTAAATCCAAATTGGACATAGGAAGTATCAATGTGTCCCTGGTAATTTTAGACCCTTTCCGTACCACGGTAGAGTTCCTGGTAGTCTTAGACCCTTTCCCTTTTTCTGGAAGTTTTTATTCCTTGACCTGTTGCTTTCTTTAGTCCCATCCCAGCAGCAGTTCCAACAGCACCCAACGCAACAGCTTTTGCAACAGCTGGTGCTGCAGCGGCGATTATTGCCAGTAACGCAGCAAGAAGTGGAAATATACCACCCGTCTTAGCGATGTCTTTAATGGCACCCGCAGAAAGATTAGGTCGTATGCTGGTCTTTGATTATTTGGCTTTATTGAAGTTCCTAAGCTGACGTTCTGTCAGTGATAGTTTATTTGAACCACCCGTGATTTGTTCTTTTTTTCTAGCGATATTTTTACTCCGCAGTTTTCTTTTGATACTGATTGCAGTTTTTTAATCTGACCAGGAGTCAGACTGACGTTGACATGATGATATGATATTATAATTATCATGAGCTATCTAAGTACATATTTTCTACTGGGGAATCAATGACTCATTCGTCCACCAACACCTTCAAGTAGCATTGTTTTATTGCTGAGTATAACAGCTGTTGCTCTATAATTAGCAATTACTCCTCGTGTCACACGAGTTCGAAAGTATATATCAACGACAGATTGCCTAAATAAATCCAAGTGTTCCAACGAAAAGTAATATATTCGATAGAAAGTTGTAAAATCTAGCTGTGATATTTGTAAACCAGAATCAACATTTTGATCACGCCCCATAAATGTCATCAAACGATGATACGCGTGTGCAGCATGATTTTGATCAAAATTTAATAATATATCCTCAGCTGGTTCTTGATGTCCATTTATCCTCAGTGAAACCTCAGAAACACCGAGTTTGTCAAATATCTTTATACTATGTGTTTGTGAGTTTACTCGTGCAGCATCTTGAAACGCAACGAATATATGTCGCAGTGCAAAAACACCTTGCTGTGATGCTATCTGCCACGTGAATAAACCATTAATATTACTTTGAACACTATCTGTGGTCATCGTCAACCATGACAGCGTTGACTTACCACCTTGATTCATAAAAGAGAGTAAACGTTCTTCTTCAGGTATTGATGGAGTCATTACTGGCATCCACAATGAATGTTTTGTCAGAATTATTTTATCAGCATCACCAATATGTCGCCATATTGCATCATCATCTGTAGCCTTTCGTACGAGTACAACTGTATGCTTGGCTCCGAAGATAACCTTTCTGACATTTCTGCCGAATCCAAATATATGTGACAGTGGAATCACACATGAAAATCATCTACTTATCTTTCAGCATTGATCGACGTGCTGAAAATCCTAAGTTGAACTCTGGATTAGCACCATGAACCACCGGCCACACATCAGCGTCAGCGTTGTCGGCGAAGTTTCTTGGTCGTCTTATATTATACTGTATGCTGCTAGGGTCGTTAGAAGTGTCCTTGGCAAACATCATTGACGGACCAGCTGACCTTGAATAATCGTCGGAATATCTTGCTAGACCCAATATCGTCGTTGCAACGTCGACGTCTTTCTGAATTGATTCAATATTTTTTTTCCCGTCAATCATGTACGCAGCGCTGTCAAACAACGCCATAATGCCATTATTAACAAAACCAACCATAACATCAACTCCATATTCAGTATTATCTTTTTTTAAGATCTCACCTTCTACTTTAATAAATACTTCAGCAGGTAAAAAATACTTGTATCCTGAACTTTCAATTCAATTCTTCCACGCTGATTTGGCTGTCGTGTGTCATAAGAATAATATTGATAATCGCGCACAGATTCATCCTTGAGAACTGGCGCATCCATGTCAAATGCGGGATCAGGTACACGCTTGAACATCTGTATTATATTTGTTATCGTCTAACACGAAGACCACTTTCCGCTATCAGACTAGCAGTTATATTTTTTCTTTTTCTGATAGTGGTACACCAGCTAACTCTGCTAGTTTTTTATTTGCAGCTTGATTTATTATTTTACTAACATTTTCAGGCATTACTTCAGTGCTGGGTAATTTTCCCGGCTGAGGTTTTCGTCGTACTAATCGTGCTAGTCTATCTTTGATTGCTGAGAATGCTTTGCTGGCAACATCACCAACAGCACCAATACCTTTTTCACGAACAACGTCAATAGCTTTTATTCCCAGTTGCTTTGCAATCGGTATTGCTTTTGGGGCTATCCTTCTGAATAGACCCTGAACAACATCACCTAGTCCATCACCGTATATCGCTTTATAGGTTGGTAATCGTGAATTTATCACCCTAACCATGATCGGGCCACGTTGAGCATTATTTATAATCATCTTATTTTCTTGTCATTGTATCTAATTGTTACCCTTAATCGCTGTGGTAATTATCAACGATTTCATCGATGAGAGACCGATAAACATTAATATCCATGATACCGCCTGTAAATAATCGTTGACAAATCTGGGGAATTATTGCCGGCTCGTTTTCCACCAATCAGAATTTCTAGTCTATCCACGTCGGCAAGGACGTTATCGGGACATGGAGTAATAAGACCACTTCCTTGAGTGACCCAATTGCTCAGACCATTTGCAGTTGCACCTGGGTCAGAACTTGTATCATGCTTTTCTTCTTCCTTACTTGTTGTTTTCACTATTTTTTTCTTACCTGTCTTTGAAGCCTTCCTTTTTGTTCTTGCTTTTTTCCAGTTGCTGCTTTATTTCTTTTTCTCTTTGTCTCCTTGCCTGTATTGCTCGTTTAGTATGCTCATTTACTACCTGGCTAAAAATATCAAACTGATTAATATCTTTCTAAGATCTGATCTGCGGAACATCATAAGCAATACGATATACATCCCTGATTAAATCGCCATATTTCAGAGTACCAATATTTTCGGGTTTTAAATATTTTTCTCTTTGATAATATCCATACGAGGCAATTTGAACTATTTGGTTTGGGTCTTTGATGGCAGCAATACCTTCCGGCGTAAATTTATCTATTATCTTGGTTCTGATTTTTGGTGGTTCAAGTTGTTGTTGATCTTCAGGTTGTGGTTGAGGAGGTTGCCAGTGTGGCGGTTGAGGAAGTTGAAGACGCCCAGCAATATCAACAGGCAATGTTTCAAGAGTTTATGTGTTGCCTCAGTTGCTTTAACAATTTTTTTGTTGGTTCAACATTTGGTTTAAATAGTTGTTCTGCACCTTCAGCCAATTCCACCTGAGACTCCTGACGTGCTTGTAGTTGTTGCTTGACAGAATCGCGGACGGGAAGATATTTCTTAATTGCCTCTAGTCGCTCTCGAGCTAGTCTAGCTGAGTGTGGTTCTCCAATCATTATTGATATAATAATAATTTAATTACAGTAGCAGAGAGGCTGGCAACCACGAGTAGGTATTCAAAACGTAAAAGACCACGCACAAGGGAGTGAAAAAAAAAAAAGAAAAACGCTTAAAAAATAAAGTAAAAAAATGATCCAAAATAATTGGTTGGTTGGAGGCTTCGGTTTGACGTTATTGACCTTGTATTTTCGGCTTTTTGAGCATCCCCCTTTTAGGCAAATATAATTCAAGCAAGTGGTCTGTCCAGCCTATCTGCTGCTAGGCTATAACATATTCTGGTCAAGATGAAAATAGGACTTCAGTATAGTTGTTATAAAAGCCACGACATTAGCAGGGATCCACTCCAAATAGAATTTTGTTGCAGCATGTCTTTAGAACCATTCCTACCAAATGTGATCCAAATTGGCTAAATAGTTCAAGAGAATAAGTTGAAAAGGGTTTTATTGTATTGTGTTTTGGAAGCCGCATCGTTGCTAAGGAAGTTATCTGAAAAACGCAATTTATGCAGAGTAATATTTTGAAGAACAATCCTAAAAATTCTGATTGAAGTTGACCTAGTGGTCTTTTAAATAGCCTAATATCACAATGTTGACGGACAATGCATGAGACCTGATTCAAACCAAGAGCAATGACGGACGACTCGAGACGGACGGACGACGGACGCTGGACACAGGGCCATACCATTAGCTCACTTGGATAGGTGAATTGAACTGCTGCATTTTTTACAGTCATACGTGGTTTTGGATACTTCATCAATATTGAAGGAGAAGAGTTGTATTACCATGTCTTGTCGCCGTTGTTGAACATTTCTGTATTTAAATAATGGACCTTATAACTGTCATCCGAAATCAGACTGACCTATATCTTAATTAATTTTAAAAGACTTTTTTTAATACGACAGATGAAGGAGATAAACCTCTTTAGCACAGTAATTCAGACATCTAATATCAGACATTTACAAATTTTAACAATTTTAATGTTCTTTCAGACATTTGAGAAAATTTTTCAGTTTTAGTAATGCCCAAAGGATTTTTTTTTTTGATTTTAGATTATCCTTAAAGATCGAACATTATATTTATGCATTTCTGACACTGTCTGTTAATTCCACAAAATCTATATCGTCACCTGCCTTTATTTAATCTGAATGTGAACATATCGTAAACGGTGAACATTACTTCTTTCATTGTCCATAATAAAATTATCTAAGATTTAATCTTTTCACTTCATTATAATATAATATTCCGGATAACATTTCGTTACAACTGCATGGCGAGGGGTGGGGTGAGGTATGTGGGTGGGTGCCTGGCATATGACATAGATGGAGCACATGAAGATATAACCTTCCTTGTACCATGTTTTTTCAAATAGTAGCAACATCATATTATGGCAGGTAAAATTAACTCATTGTCATACCAAAGGCTTATAACAATGGCACTAACGGCTGCCTCGCTTGGCCTTCAGCATTAAGAGGTTAGTGTTAGGACTGGTCGGCCTGGTGTCAGGATAATATGACTGGGTAGGACATGATGCTATATGTCTGCGGCATGTGCTAGACATCACTATAAACTGCCACACTGAAGACATCGTAGCGATATGACTTAAAATGTTAAAGCTACGTTAACAATCCAAATCACACACAAATCACAAACACATAAAACACACACACACACACACACATTCATACATGCTTCAAAGTCTCATCCCTCCCTCTCTCTTAAATTTTCATTTATTTCTTCACGCTTTCTCAACGCATGTTGAATGTTAAACACACTGATCATCCATGACGGTAGATAAATTGTTGTATAGTCTTGGACGAAATCGGAGTCACGTTTACCAATCCATTTACTTCAAGGTATGTCTAGTGGAACTGAGCCTGCTTATATTCGATCTGTTTTGCATGTTATTCGCTCAGATGTATTTATTCTTACCTGGTGAACATCGGCGGACCGTTGCAAATGAATGACACCTGCAGAATATAAAAGTGTACTTTTTTAAACAGCTCTACGGGTGGGCATCTTCGGTATTTTTCATTATCTTAATGAACAGTTTAGATACATTTCATAACAGTTCAAACAATTTTTATTCAAGATATTTGACAGTCGAAAGTAGAAAATTAATAAGCTATATACCGACACAAATGACCTAGTCACTAACTTACTAATTCAAGATTCATAAGGGACAGGTCTACTCAAAAAATAAGGTTATTACAGGGTATACAACTTGCAGAAGTGAATTAAAAGATTTTCTTGTTTATATCTAGGATGAATACGCAATTTTCAGGTCATCAG
>JAECUM010035551.1:0-11032 GCA_016617855.1 Megalonaias nervosa
GTTTTTATTCTTCTCTTCCCTTCTGTGTGGATAGTAGATATGGTGTAGGTTTTTTTCCTCTTCCCTTCTGTGTGGATAGTAGATATGGTGTGCTTATTTTCTTCTCTTCCCTTCTGTGTGGATAGTAGATACGGTGTTTTTTTTTGTTTTTTTTTGTTTTTGTTTTTTTTCTCTCCCTTCTGTGTGGATAGTAGATATGGCGTTTTTTTTTTATTCTTCTCTTCCCTTCTATGTGGATAGTAGATATTGGGGTTTTGGATAGTAGATATAGGTGTTTTTTCTTCTCCTCCTTCTGTGTGGATAGTATGTAATATGTGAAGTTATTGTAAAGGATGTTTTTCTTCAAGTCCGTGCTTGAAGTACATAAAACATAGTGTTCGTCATTCGCGCAGCAGCAGGCAGGGTGAACAGACCACTTTGTACGAGACCTTATTTTACAAAAATAAAGGTTCCTACAGGGGCTGAAAAATAAGGTCAATAACGCTAAACCGAACCTCCTAACTTTTATTATTACCGTATAGTTTGAAAAACGAATAATAAATCGTTTGGATTAGCTCATTTTTATTATTTTAGTTTTGACTTTTTGTTTTTTATGTTATAATGCGTTTAGTTTACTCGCCGGGTCACTTAATTTTTGTCGTTCACCCTGCCTGCTGCTCTGCTGCTGTAATTAACCAAAGATTTTATCTAGACCTATACGATATCTAGATCTTGGGTCATGTAGATTTATTGTAATAAATCCAAACGGAACAGCTTGTGCTTTTGAAAAGAAGTTTTTAAACTTAATCATATCCATATCCCCTGAACACCAAGTATAATAAATATTCTGTAAAGTATAATTATCTACTCCATTAAACACAACCAAAATATTGCAGTTGTCTCTGATCACTTTAGGTATTTGTGTATATCGTTGTGTAACATAAATCACGTCCGTGTTTTTGTGTCTACCTCTGGAAAATATTCTAGCTGGATTTGTTTGTCTGTCCAACATAACATCATCGTACACCACTAAATTATTAATAAATCCATCTAGGTCATCTACAGATGGAGCTTCATCAATATCGGTGATAAAATCAACCACATCATCACCGTCTTCATTCAGCAATTTTGCATTTTTATTAAAATCTTTAAGTACCTCGTAACAGTGTTGATCATCTACAGATGGTGCTACTAAATACAATTCACTCCATTTTAACCATCGCATTATTAAATTTAATAATAGTTGTGTTTTCCCCGATCCAGATGGACCTATTATAATCATCCTTATCGAATTTGGTAATGCTGGATGATGCTTCACTGGCTCCTGTTTTCGTGTCGCCGAAAAGTCAATTATATCCATATAATAAATAATATGAGTCTATATTGTGTTCGGTGTAAAATTCCTACACCCACTGCTGAACTAACTACAATAACAACAAAAAATAAACGACGTGCACTTACAGGCAAATGTGTAAAATGTGGCACGAAGAAATACAAATTTGTTAAAACAAAGACAGGTGGAGATATAGCCGCTTTATTAGGAAAATTACCAGGAACTCCGTGGGCTAAATACCCCGGTGAGAAACATATTCCTGGATATAATTATTGCGGTCCCGGAACTCGACTTGATATCCGACTTGATAATCAAGATCAACCAAGACCAGGAGAACATCCAGTAAATAAGATTGATAAAGCATGTCATGTTCATGATGTTGCGTATAAAAGTAAAGATTTACAACAAAGGCATCTCGCAGATGTAAAATTGATTCATGCATTAAATTCTATACCTAATAAATCTATCAGAGATAAATTAGCTAGTTTTCTAGTAAAATCTGCCATGAAAAGTAAAATAATGTTAGGGACTGGTAATTAATTATATAACTATTATAATGGAATCCATTTATTATAGCCCAAGAGGATATTGGAGAGGCAGATCAGCTATTAGTAAATTATCTGAAGCAGCAAAAGTCTCACGTTCTGTTGCTGCAGCGTGGTTAGCACGACAGGCAATATGGCAAATTTATCTAGCACCACCTAAAAATATTCAATATGCACATTTTGATGTCAGCGTTCCTAATGAGGTTCATCAAGCAGATATTTTATTTTTACCACACGATACCATTAAAATTGGTAAACGTCAATCACGCACATACAAATACGCATTAACTGTCGTTGACGTTGCAAGTAGATATAAAGAAGCTGAACCATTATCAACAAAGACAGAGTTTGAAGTTTCATCTGCGTTTGAACGAATTTATCAGCGAGGACCTTTGCGATGGCCACAGTTATTACAGGTTGATCCTGGCAAAGAATTTCTTGGTACAGTATTATCGTTAATGAAAAAACGTAACGTTAAAATCAGACGAGGACATACTGAAATTCATCGTGATCAGGCAATTGTTGAACGATTTAATCGAACACTTGCTGAGAGGTTATTTGGATACCAATACGCAAAAGAAATATCTACTGACTTTAAATCCGGTGAGAGATTTCGTGAATGGGTTGCGAGGTTACCAAGTGTGATAGTTGCATTAAATAACGAAATTACTCGTTCAACTTCAATGAAACCTTCTAATGCGATCACAAAAAAATATCTACCCCGTAGCGATGACAGACATCAACCTCAACCAGTATTAGGTAATGTAACTGTAAGATATTTATATGAACCTGGCGAACTTGAAGGTGGTAAAAAAAGAGCAACTGATCCTATATGGAGCGTGACTACACATACAATTTCTAGTGTAGTTAGATCCACAGGTAGACCTCCAATCTATAGATTAGATTCTACAGCCCCTCAACGTGGATTTGTACGTGAACAATTACAAGTAATTCCTAAAGACACACAATTACCACCACATACAATTACATAACCAGAACCTCTACGTCGATTACACTCAAGACAGGTCAGCATCACATTATCACGTATATGACCAAGATCACTATTAATTCTGTTTACGGTAAATTGTCTTGGATTATTATTCGAATATTGCCATAACATATTACAGTTACAACTTGCACAATTATTATTCTGTTGTGTTTTTAGTTTTATAATAAATTCAGTATCAATATCAAAGTCACGTTTATTTTTTTTTATCACACTGCTTATAACCAGATAGTTTTTTTCTTCTTACGTCATTATTAACAGTTTGATTATTATTTTCTGTAAAATTCATAATAACTCTACGCAGTTGCGATATTCTCCTGACTCTAGAAACTGCGAGATATACTAAATTCGACCATTCGATCCGATCATCTATAATCCAAATATTTGTATCAGAAATAGTTAACCCCTGTGATGAGTGAATCGTTATAGCGTATCCTAACGTCCACGGTGATTTATTCATATTCAGCGCATTCTCAACGACATTAATGTCGAACAAAATAATATCATTCAAGACAAGATTCTGTATTCCACCACCAGGAATTTCAACATCAATATTCTGTCGTCGAGTATCTGCTGGGCGATAACATAATGGTACAGGTAGATCTAAAAACTTTTCTTTATGTAACATAAATAATTTATCCTGTAGTTCATCACGAACTATCTTTCTACTTGCAACTATTAAATCAGCGGGATTCCATAAATTTAGAAAATCATTCATAGAAGTCTCTGGAATTACTCCTCGCATTATCTCACATTGTACTCTGTCTGGTTGTAGTCTGATTAACCTTTTAAATTCCTTCAGCGGTTCATCAATAGCTCTATGGTCATCATTTATTTCTTCATAATAATCTACGTTATTTTTCAGCCATTCATGTGGAGACTGTCCAATAAAAGGTGGTGGTTGACCATGATCACCGCACATTATTATAGCAGTATTTTTCGTCAATAGCCATTCAAGAAATGTTTTTAATATTTCTAACGACACCGTGCATATCTCATCCCATATAATATATTTAGGTATATATTTCTCACCCATTTGCTCAGGAGTCCATGTGTCTCCACACCATCTAAAGAAACTATGATAAGTACACGATTTTACTCCTCGTTCTTTTATTTCTCTGACTAATTTATGTGTCGGAGTCAAAACAATTATATCCGAATTATTATTCATGAATAATTTAATCACACGTGTTGTTTTACCTGAACCACCGCATCCATTAAGATAAACAGTTTTATGTCTAGCCACAGGATCATATACAGATGGTGCTGATGACTTTGATACTTGACTATTATTTTTGTGATATATTTCCTTAATTTCAACGTCGGCGGATTCAGAATAGCTAAGTATATTTTCTTGTTTTATTCTCCATGATCCCCATTCACCATTACCAAGTAGCGGTTTTAATAAATCCGTATATTTTTTATTTATATAAAACGAATCTGTTGCGACTCTGACAGCATCACGAGAAAATCTATTTATCATAGACAGTAGATTTATAGAAACATATGCCAACATAGATGATCTTAAATGAGTAAATTGTGGTGAGTCACCATCAAGATAACTCACAATTGTACCAAGTTTGGTTCCGTCTGACAAATAAGCATTACTCCGATTTATAAATGTATTTTTTTCTGTTGTATCAGCTATTATAAAATCGAGTTCAGCATCGTCCATAATCAATCTTGTACAATGTCTTTTATGATCATATGCTCCTCCTTGAGTAAATTTACCAATTATCTTTCTACCAAGATCTTTTGCAAGTTTTTCATCGTGCTCGTCTCTGCATTTACGTATATTATTAGTAATTTTAATAATATCATCTTCATTAAGATTAGGGAATTCTTTCCTGGCATCATCAATATTAAATCTATTTGGTTCTGGTAACCAAACTTGTTTCTGTGGACTATATGATATAATCGCCTCGCTCACCTGTAAAGATATTAAAATTCCAACATCAAGTATATATCGCAATAGTACTATTGGAACCCAACATTTTTCTGAAAAATGTCTTCCAAACCAAACATAAGTAATCGGATGGAGATTTTCTGCAAACTCGAATGATTCTACATGAGCAAATCCGGTTAAGTCAAACTCTGGTAAATGTCCGTTTATCGCAACCCTGGTCATCTCGTGTGATGGATGTCCGAATTTCTTAAAGTATTCAGAACATTCTCCGTATCCAAGAAAACTTCCAGGATAACACGCTACCATATCGACGGATATAACGTCATTACACTTATATTTATTATTCCATAATCCTCCGTGTCCATATTCTACACAGCTTTTATGAATATCCTCAAGAAATTCCGATCGTGTTGGTTTCCATAAATTTTTTTCCTGAGCGAAATGAGCCGCTACAGATGGAACTGTAAAACAATTATTTAATAATAGTCTAACTTTGACATCGTCTGAAGTATATTTCAGCGCAAGATGTTCCATTTCTATATTAAGAGATTCTATACGATAAATATCACCATTAGGCCGTACAAATTGATCGTAATGATCATATTCTGAACTTTGAAATAACCAAACGGATACAGGATCACTTTTACTGATATTTTTGATAAAATCAAATATATGTCCATCATAAAATTTAACCGCTCTATCTCGTGGAAATATTGTTACTGCTGAGGTCCACGCATGCGAATTATGATCAATAATATCTATTGGAGTTCCTCTTGATTCATATTTTGGTTTATATAAAATCTCTCCGGTTAACGTCTTTACTGTTATTGGGAATTTTAATTTCTTTTCTAGTTCAGCGACATCTTTGATAGACGCTCCGGTATCTTTAACTGATTCTGCCCACATATTTATTTTTTTACGTCGTAAATCTGTTAAACCATTACCACGTATCGCGTTTGTAAAATGTTCTGTAACTCGTTCAGCTACACAGTTTATTCTTGACTCTGACAGTTTCATAGGCTTTAGATCCCCGACGTCAGGTTTATTATTCAGCGGATATATCGCATATACAACTGCAGTCACAGGGTACCCCCGTTCATAATATGGCTTATCAATACCAGTCAGTATTCCGGGCTTAGATTTATTATTTAAGAGAACAATATTATTTCCTGACTGTATGCGTACTGGATCGCGCTTGTCACGAATAATCCAAATATCTTCTTCTGTATTTACAATAAATTTTATTAAAATAAAATATTTTTGATCATCAAGGTGATTAATAATTACTTTTCCTCGTTCATCATTCATCATATTAGTAACATTTCCGACTCTGAATGTTGACCATACATGAGCAGCGCCATCGTCACGAAATTCCTTTTTTGCTTCACGAATACGTTCGGTTACATCCTCATCCGTTAATGCCAGATCTTGCATCAAAGTACTAAATTTATATTCTGATAGTCTGTCAAGATCGAATCTAGCAGGGGAAGGTTCAATTGCCGATAATTCGTTCATATAATTAAGACAAGTATTTAAATTAAAATTTTAGTATATATAATGCTTGAAACAAAAAATAAATGTGCTTGGCTCAAAATTGGATATACTTCTCTTTGTAATAAACCGTGCGTGAATAAATACTGCGGAAATCATGCACAAAGTTTCAAAAATGGAAGTACAGGACCAATACCGTGTATTCAGTGTGGTGTTGGAGTCAGAGGAAAAACTCAATTGTGTCTAAAATGTGGCGGAAAAAAATACAGTTAATTAAAACGATATTATGATAAAAAAAATAATGCTTTGACATTGTCAGGTAAATCTCCCGTAAAAACCGTAGAAGATTATCTGGTTAGATTTCAAAACAATGATTTAGACAAATAATATTATATATAAATGGAGCAAAACGAATTTGTGAAACATCCAATAATAAAAAATTATGAGGCGTCTCGAGATGGTGTAATCAGACACTGTAAATCAAAAAATCCAGTCGGTAGTCTTAATAATCATGGTTATCTTAGATTTACTGTTAATGGCAAGAAAAATTATTACTCACATAGATTTACCTACGAGTGTTTTTTTGGAATAATCAAAGATGGATATGTTGTTGACCACATCAACGGCAATAAGTTTGATAACTCACTTGGAAATCTACGAATTACTACACAGAGTCAAAATTGTAAATCCGGAAACACTGGCGGCGCACGATTTGCAATATCTGTTAAATCTGTAAATGTAGATGGTGAAGAAATTGTGTTCAAGTCAATGAATGCAGCTGCCAGATATTTTGGTATTTGCATGCCTTCAGTAAAATGTGTTGCAGATAAAATATACAAATCAGCATATTCAATAAAATATGATCAGTGGGTAATATTTGAATATATCTAACTCTGTACTCTTAACAAATAAATTGTATATAGTTCGACTCTATATTTTGCTATGGGTACCTTCACCGTCGCTACTCTCAGTGTCACTCTCACTTTTGACAGAATCAAATAACATAATCTTTCTTAATTGCATTACACGATTATCCACGATCTTCTTTTTCTCGTATTCACGAGATAGTTCGGATCTGATATTTTCGATCGAACGTGCAAGAGGCGCAAATAGTTTTACCTGTTTGTCATTTACCACCGCCAATGATTCAAGCATAGACTGATAGATTGATTTTACGAATTTATAATTGGATGGTAATGTGTATTTATTGTCAATTTCTCTTTGTTTTAATATTTCATAATCACATAATATTTTCTCAGGATCAAGATTATCAGATAGATTTATTCCGTTATGTTTTAATTTTTTAATAGCAGAAATAATATCATTAATGTTTTCTTGGTTCATTATATAATAATTATTTCTTTAAAATAAAAAATAATATCAGTCTCTGAATAATTATTTTAAAAAATGTAGTCCCCATAACCCCATGTGAACCTCTAAGTTGCCATATGACATCTTAGCAGGATCAGAAGGTCAGGGGACTGTTTTTTGAGGATGATTGTATGATTATGATTATATATACATATGGTTATGATTTTGATTTTTGAAGACAGCACAAACCCCATGTGAACCCCTAGGTTGTCATATGACATCCTAGCAGGATCAGAGGTTACATATAAACTTATCTCTAAGAACTTAATTCTAAGGACAGCACAAACCCCATGTGATCCCCTAAGTTGTCAAACAACATCTTAGCAGGATCAGAGGTTACATATAAACTTATCCTAATGACATATGATTGTATGGTTATGAAATATATACAAATGGTGATGACGGGGAAATCTTGTCTACGTCCAACAGATTTTGTACACTCTCCCCCCATACAAAACCCCGGGAGTGTAAAAGGTACACCCCTCAAGGGTGTATGATAGGAGAGTGTATTTTGTCTGTTGTGGATATCGAGGAAATTCTCCGGGTTCCCCCAATTAAATAAGCATCAGTCGCCAAATGCAAGATAATATCTTTAGCATTTTTGGAGACTCGAACACACGAGAGTCTGCCCAACTTTGATCTACGTCCAACCGTCTTACCATTTCGGCCATCGCTCTCTTATCAATAATACAGTTAAATTTAAGTATATATATATATATAATATTTGCGCTGTCTCACAGAACTTGTATTACTAATAGAAATGTAGAACTATACTTCAATTTTTCAAAATTCATAAAATAATTTGCACGTATAAGTTATAGTTCGTTAAGGTAACAGACAGACGGACTAATATACGCTATACACGTATATACAACTGGGTTTGTACAGGTAACGACGTAGTAGTAAGGGAAATAATCGTTTAATTTACTCCGCAGAGAGAGATAGCCGAGTTATCTCGCTTTATTATATATACAATTGCTTTAATCATAGAAATTGATTATTATTCATGTATTTACTAATCAGCCCCTGATTATTTAATCAGACGTTCTACGAGCGTATATACAAATTAATATTAAGAGATTCTTGTCTTAGATCCAAAATGTTTCCTGCCTGGTCGGTGAGTTTGAAATTTATTCTTGACAATAATGGATTATGTACACGTAGATAAACTGGATTAATTGGCTCAGATACAATTAACCACCCGGGCGGATCTTTAGGACTAAATGAATATAGTATATACCCCTGTTGGGCCTGGTTAGACTTTGAAAGATCTACTTGATAACTGTCATCAATTACGTCACATACTAGATTGACCGCGATCGTAGATGTTATATTAACAATACCAGGTGAGATATGGCGACCTCCACCATGTGGATCATTATTATATTTAAGAATAGTTGGTGTGGGTAATAATTTTTTCCATGAATCACATATTCTTTTAAAGTGTTCATCAATAAGATCATTAACTGACTTCTTTAGCTCTTCAGAGTTAAATCCAGGAATTACAAATGTTGGTAGCTGTTCTTCTGTGATTCCATAATATTTAAGAAATACTGTTTTAAATAAACGTTTATTGCTTACACGCCGAATAGGATCATCTTCATTAACTATGTAAGTATTAAGAAATCTATCTTCCCGTGCGTTTAATGTTTTTTCTCTATCAACGATAGCCTTTTTTTTACATATTCTAAGTCTGATGCAACCTGATTCAAATGTTGTATTGTTTCAATTATTTGATTTTTTAAGTCATCGTTGTAGGAAGTGCTGATGCTGGAAAATAAATTTCTTAGATCATTAAGTACACGTCCGTGTTCAGATTTAATTGGTCTTGATTTTGAGTTAATTTCTTCAACATTAATTGTTGCTATTCTTGTTGTACCTTTACCCCGAACAAAATCTATAAAATAAGTATACTGTGCATAATCAAGATGAGCATCCGGATGACTATCTACAAACGGATAAATTTGTCGATATTCTGAAATTTTTATAAACGGATAAATTTTTCGATATTCTGGAGGTTTTATATATTTTTTAACATCTACGACGAAATCAGATCGTTGTGGTTCTGGTGGTACTTGATAAACCGGTGGAACTTCAGGCCATCCTAATACTGATCTAATCGAACTTTGATAAATATCTACAGAATAATCAGGGGAATTTATTTCAATAACCGCAGATAGTGTTGGTTCGTAGACAGTAATTGCTATTTTTGATTCTTTTCCTGTAATAGATTTAATTATGCGCTGGAGCTCATCATTAATCTGTTCTATTTGATAACTGCCCGTTGGAATAGCAACTACTTGCCAATCAGGAGTTCCATCAGGCTTATTCTTATTAGCGAATACTAATGAGTTATTTGGCTGTAGTCCACCAAATGGTTTTGATCTAATATTTGGCCAGCTATAATAAACCCGTAACTGTGCTAATGCTATTTCTTTTGCAGGAATTGATGTTGGAAAATTGACACTAAATTCAGGATTGGTCGAACTTAACGATATCATAGTAGTTTTTGACGGAGTCGTATTAGTAACGATCTGTTGAAGTAACTCCCTGTCTGTCATTATTATTATCATTATTATTTAATTCATTAAAATCATTAGCGATCACCTTAAAAGCGTCATCATAGGTTTTCATCATCATAGCAAATTCAGTATCGGATATTTCACCATCACTGACACACGAAGAAATGTACAAAGATAGTTTAGAACATGCATCTGCCACTGTATGTAATTTAATCATATAATCGTGCAATTTAGCATTTGTACAAGTATCTATCTTTTTGGCTATAATACCGAGAACACCAGCAATAGTCGTTGATGCTGAAACAATAATGGTTATAATAGTAGGTGCTGTCATCGTCAATGTTGATAATAATAATCCTGTTCCAGCAATAACAGCAGAAACCGAGTAAACAACTACATCGATGACAACTATACGTCTTTTGTATATTTTTATTTTCGTGTTATAATAGTCGATAAAATTATTTAGTTTAGTCAGACGCTCACATACCTGATTACATCTGTAACGTTGAACGTCGATGCGAGACTGAGGTTGATCCATTATAATTATCTAGGTAACTAATTGGGGAGTTTCACACACAAATTCCAAGCACCACCAGTATAACGCTCTAGTTAAATTTTTGTCAAATGCCTCCAACAGAAATGTTTCTTCCGCATCTTTATTTATTATGACGGATACAACTCCAGAAAAAGTATCGATTGAATGACGCCATGAAAATGTAGTAAATATACTGAATTTTGCTATGCTAAATATAGACAGCCTGTATACGCCAGTGACTTCTGCGGTGTGTTTGAGATTATTATCTTGCAGTGTCCATACTCCTAATCCTGATGCTACTGTGTATACTACGTTGAAGATCTGCTTGTGAGGCATTCAAGCAA
>JAECUM010035553.1:0-22726 GCA_016617855.1 Megalonaias nervosa
CGATGACAATCTCCGTAACGTTCGATATCTTCTTGGCTCCACGTCTCGTCGATAGGGTTTAAGATCCATTGGGCAAAATCGGCCAGTGTTCGATCCCCGAAAGATTTTTTCACGTCCTCCAGGAATCTTGCTGCAGTAAGGGCAATGAGTCAAGATAGGCTCTTGGATGCACTTCTCGCACGCTCGGTGAGCCACGCAGAAATTAGGAATGTGAATGCCAGTCTCTTGCATGCATTCGAAATCGAAAAAGATGAAATTCCCTTTCTTCTTCTGGTCCTTATCTTCTTCTTCTTCATGTTTGGAATGGTATTTTTGAATGCAGCATTGGTGTTCCAAGTCCACGGTTTGGCGACAAATGTGACATCGCTTCTTTCCTGAACAGACGTGCGCCTTGGCACTGTTGGTACGTATGCCTTGTCCACAAGTAGGGCACAATCTCAAGAGCTGACAAGCACATTTCTGCTGTGAACCTTGCGTCTTTAGGTGTTGTTGGTAACAGGCAGGACTGACAAACGTGCGCTGACACACAGAGCAATGCACTCGTTCTTGTCCTTCGTCCAGACAGGGTGTAGAAGCTAAACATCCTGAGCATTTCGATCCACAATGCTTGTGTTGCTCTCGATTGTTATAGCTATAGTCACATTTCTCACAGTAATAAGTGTATGACAGGAATGCAGTGATACTGGTAATGGCATCAAAATGTTCATCGTGATGATAGACGTGAATGTATTTTCCGTCTTTAAAATCTTGACCTCGAAACAACAGAGGTCTGCGCACTTCTTGAGGGTGAACTTTCAAGGTGTAACGTGGAGCCAAGACGTCTTGCAACTTTTGCATTTCAGGAATGCCGCAAGGTGTGTCTTTAGCTAACCCCGCTTGCTGTAACAGGAGTTCTGCTTCTTTTCGTTGTTTGGCTCGGTCCGATTGTTGAATAGTTTTCCAGGCTCTTTTCCATTCTACCGTATCGTTCTTGTCGGCATACGTTTGTCCCACCACGATGGCACGGGCTAAACACATCTTGTCTTTTTGATTGTTAATTTGGACGAGACTACGCTTGAGGTTACGCAAGTTGTCTACCAACATCAACTTTTTTTTACCTGTCCCTTGGGGAAGAGACACGTGGGTCATGTACAGTGTCGCTTTTCCGTCCGTAATGTGAAATTTGTCGTTGGATTGTTGTACGTGTTGAATCTTGTCCATGATTTTGGAAGGTGTCAATTCTGTTGGACTGCTAAACTCGATCTAAACGGGAGACTTCAAATTGTCGTGATGAATAGAAAGTCTCAAGCGGTCGTCTTCTTTGGCTCGACATTGCCGTTTTAGTGTGGTTAACAAAGAATCCCACACATCGGTGATGAACCCTTCTGCTTTTTCCAAGGGTACGTCAGACCTGAAATCTTTAAATTTCACTGCGTACGTGTAGGCCGTGGTTCTAAATTTTCTGGAAGAGCGTTTGTCCGTCTCCCGAATATGGTAGTACTTTTCAGGGTTTACTGATGGTAATGGACTTTGATTTGGTGTAGACTCTTTAGGCTTCGCTTCTGGTTCACTCATCTCATCTTCAAAATCGCTGGCATGAATTTGTGCCAAGACTTCAGCTACTGTGCGAGGCGATAAATCACGTTTCTGCCTCTTACTTTCTTCTTCTTCTTTCTTTTCGAAATGATGCGATCGTTTCATCTTGACGGCAAAAGTCAAATGACTACCTGTGAAACACCATGAACCCCTATATATCTATGTCAGACCAGGGCATATATAAAGGGCTAGTGACTCCCTCTCAGTATTCATTTCGCTCTCAAGCCGACCAGCACAATGGAAGAACCCACACAGATCGAACTTCTGATTAGAGCATTGCGAGGTGTGATAAGAAAGTTTTCTTCAGACAAGCCAACGGACTACTCTCCTTCCTTTCGAGATAAAAGTCAAGATACTTGCTATATCTGTAAAAAGAAAGGGCATTGTGCTACAGAATGTCCAGACCGTCAAAGAAGCAAGGCCAGTGTCAAAAGAAACAAAAGTCAAGATACCTGTTATCATTGTCAAGAGAAAGGACATTGGTCTTCAGAGTGCCCTAAGAAACAACAGGAGCAGGAGAAGGAGGAGGAAGAAGAAACAGAGGTGACCTCGACAAAAGAAGAACCCCGACACGTTCAGAAAGAGAAGACAGAAAAGAAAAGAAGACGAGAAAAATGTGAGGAAGAAGAAGACGAAGAAGAGGAAAACAGTGTAAAAGTGAAGAAATTGAAAAAAACAGAGAGAGTGAAAGAAAAAAAGACACAGAAGAAATCTATGAACTTTTTTAAAAGTGTTGTGTTATGTTGTGATATTGAATTGTAAAAAAATTTGTAACAGAATAGACCAAACTGAAAAAAAACGTAAGTGTCTCTTGGTTTTCATTATTTAGAAATAATAAGGACCTACACTCATACACTCACAACACGTACATCATAGGTTAAAGAAGGGATTTTGAGTTTTAATTGATTTTGGCAAAATGAATAGTCACTCTTTTCGAGAGTATTGGGTAGCCCTGAAAAGGACTGTTGAGTGTTTGTTTTTTTCCTTAGAACAAACTCAGGAACGAGAATCAATTCGCTTTAACTGTCTTAAGCCTTTGCCACGGCCAAGGCCTACTTGTGGACTTGCTCCTGTCAATGATCTAGTAGATATCACTAGGGGTGGTATCTCTGGTGTAGTCACAGGGCTAGGTTGTTTGGCTCGGGAAGGTCTTTTTCTCTTGGGTCGTAATAAAGAAGTCTGATACATTTGTTTCAGACTTCTTAACTCGGCCAAAATGTCCAAGAGTACCGTGACCGTTTGACTTTCGCTGTTCTCCTTCTCTCCTAGACTTTGTTTCTTCTCTACTGCTTCTTCTTCCTGTTGTTTCCTTCTTGCCTCTTCTTCTTCTTCTCGCTGTTTCTGTTCAAGAAGAAATGCTTGCTCTGCTTCTTTCTGCTGCTGTAAAAATTTCTCCAATTCTTCTCTCTGTCTTTGTTTAAAATCGTCGACACGTGGTAATGAAGGAGAAAGTGGCGAAGGTACTGGTACCGGAACAAATTCTTGGGAAGAAGATAAAAAATCTACTAAATCCCAGTTGAAATCAACCTCTTCGGGAAGTAGCACTGTGTTCACTTTGGTAGCTGCTGCTGTACCATTACTTCTCGTCTCCGCAGCCGGTGCACCCCAATTCACTGTCTTCTTAGCTTCCGTCATGTTTCACAAAACAATACCGCATCGATTCACTGCGCACAGACGCTAGTGTGCCTATATAGGAAATGTGACGTCACAGGTAGCTCTCTTCGGATTGGAAGACAGACTCCGCGAAGTGACTGAATTTTGTAACGCGTGTTGGGATTGGTGAACCCTTTCAATCCGTTTCGATCCGGTCTTCCACTATAAATAAACGCGGTTCACTTCATTCCCTTCACCTGTTCTCGTCACAGAGAAGATGTTGATCGACGTAGAATCCTCTACTTTGGTATCCTCAATGCTGTTCCGTACAGACTTACCCATGTATGTGAAAACAAAATGGACTGTCATCCGGATCACCGGGGCCACTCTTTGGAAAAGAAGATGTTATGTGGAAAGGCAAGGCTGTCTTAAGCGGACCCTCATCTACGGACCAGAAGTGAGACACAGTTTAAGACAAACTTTGAGAAATTTGAGGAAGAAAAGAAGACCTATGCGATGTCCTGTATGTTAACGGAATAGTGTTAACATCACATAACAAACAACGGCCCTTTTCAGGGCCACTTCCAATGCCTCGAAAAGTTCTTAATTTTCATTTGGTCTCCACTCTAAACGAATATATATATATATATATATAAAACCCTTCCTCTACTAAAAAACACGAACGCTCTTGATTCGTGTTTGTCTATAGCCCTCTCTCAGGTAGCCTGACGTCACAGTACTTCTCTTTTTGCTACATTGTTACCAGTGTGACGTCATGCCACCTGTTGCTTATCGCTCTACAAACCCACAGTCTCCTAGTAGCCGCTCTACAAAAATTTCCATTGACGCTATACAGGCCCAGGGTGTTCTAGTCCCTCTACCCCATTTTCCATTGACGCTATACAGGCCCAGGGTGAGATTTTATTTCTTGACGCTATACTGGCCCAGGGGGGGTCTGTAATGCTAATTCCAATTGACGCTACGGTAACCCCATATACTACTCTAAATTGTGCCCCTGAAAGTAAGTAGTAAACACAATATTTGCGTAGGAAGATTTCAATATCAGTCTTGTTTACAGTTAGACTGGTGTTACGATTCTTTGGTCTTAAATTAAGTAACAGAAAAGAACGAAAACCAAAAAGTTTTGTAAAATTCAACAGATAATTTTTTTTCTCCCTAAATTACAAAGTGAAAATTTGAAAATAACTAACAGTATTGTGAATCCCAAATAGTCCTAAAAGTTCTATCACATGTTCGAATGTGTGAAGTTCCAACTGAATTCCAAAGGTATTCCAAAATAAGTTCAAATATTGAATGTGTTGGTTTGCCCATAGTCTCGAATATGCTAATGTACCTGTGGCCTGCTAAAAGTTTTTTTTATGTATCACAATGACATAATCAAAAAATGTTCTTGTCTGAATTAAGTATAATTTCAAATTAATTTTCCATTCCAAGAATATTATTGACGAGGACTTTGTATTTCTAATGAATAATAATTTGAATAATAAATCCACCCAAATGAAAAACTGTGAATCCGGTTGTTGAAGTCACACATAATTCTAGAGGAATTATATGTTTAAAATATTCATAGGAATTACTAAAGTGCTGATTCACTTTTGGGATTTGTAAACACTAATTTGAATTATTGCGAATACATTCAAAATTATTCTTAATTGCATTATTGTTATATATCTTATATTCGGGACTATTGGAATTCATTCAGGACAATCTATATTTCTGGACTTGTGATAGAACATTTAGGAATATTGGAGATTTAATTCACAATGCGTTGTCTCTTGAAGTTTCACTTTGTATTGTACAGATATAAATCGCTTGTTGATTTTACTTAAATAGTTGGTTTCACGTTCATTCTATAGCATAATTTAAGACCGAGAATCGTAACATTGCAATCCTCGGGAGACAGGAGGTTTCATGGCTCGTGCCACAATAAGAAAGATCGATTTGAACTTACTCCCTGAACAATCTCCTAGTTCTTATACTACTGAAACTGGCATGCTGCTCTTGACAATAATCATAAACGGAGAAGGAGCGATATTAAAATTGTAGAATTGTGGTAGTAGTTGTGTGTGTTTCGATTGTTTGCTATTTGTTTGGGGGGATATTTGTTCTTGTTTTTGAGTGTTGTAGTTATTGTTACTAATAAAACCCCTGCAATCCAAACTTTCTGTATACCGAAATCCCTTCAAGATCGAATTTTGATGTGGAATTTTGCCTTATATATTATCATCATTTTTTTTCTTCTACAGTAAACCGACATTATTCTACTCCGAAAACGGAACTAATTTTCGGTCACAAATTTCAATTTACATCCCCCCAATTACCGAGAACCGAAACATGGTAATGTATTTCAACTGCTTAATTTCATTAAATTTTGATATTTTTGTCCAGAAATAGCATGTTGTCATGCGTTGCGTAAAAGACAACCACTTTACGGTTAGCAAATTATTGTAGTTGGCTGTCGGTGGGGAAATCACCCGAAAATGTCCCAAGGGTACGTTAGGGCAGACAATAGACTAATCGTAAGTTTACGCAAGAAGGACCAAGCCAATTAAGAAAGATTCTGTTCATCTTCTTATTACCGACTCGTGTCAGAACTTCTATTTTCATTTTTGATAAGAAGAACTTTTATTTTGAAAATCAAATGCCAGGGCTTTAATAGCAAGGCCCTTGGCGTCAGATTTGATCCCTTGACGTAACAGACAAAACAGTATTAGAAAGGTAAGTTTACATCTATGTTAAAGAAGGAAACAGCTTTCTTAATTGTTTGCACTCTTAAACGCGCAGAGACATACATATTATCTGATCATTATATTTTCTGTTTCTGGTCATATAAACACTTTTCCTATTTGAGCATGTGAAAACCATTAACGTCATTTTATGGTCTTTTTTGTCTTAGAATTTATGGATGGTATGATAATGTGCTTGTTCGTGATGTGTGTGTGTGCGTGTGTGTGTGTATGATTTGGATTTTTAACATAGCTTTAAAAATGTTCACTCATATCGCTACAATATCTGCAGTGTGGCAGTTTATACTGATGTCAGGCACTGGGGCATCATGCCGCTGACATGTAGCATCAAGTCCCCTCCAGTCACATTATCCTGACACCAGGCCGACCAGTCCTAACACTAACCTCTTCAAGCTGAGCACCAAGCAAGGCAGTTGCAAAATACCATTGTTATCAGCTTTTGGTATGACTCAAGCATCCGAAACAGACGCCCTACCCAGTCAAGCCACCGGAGCGGTTTAATATCCTTGTACATCTAATTTTAAACACACACACACACACACACACACACACACACACACACACACACACCGCAAAATTGTAAAATCAGGAAAAGAAATTTTGTCCTGAGTGTTTTCGATTATTATTATTATTATTATTATTATTATTATTATTATTAAATGAATAATCATCAATAAAGCCCAGTTACACAAACTTCCCATGCGCAATTAATGTGCCCCTTTAAATCAATAGTACATGTTCTTGATATCAATCAAGGTGAAACACCGGTCAGAGTGCCCCACGTGTTTAAAATTATTACACAATTCAACTAAAATATTGTCAGCCCTCTTAACGGCTAAGGTGTGTGCAGTTAATTAAGTCTTCTTAGCAATCACTGCTGAATTGTGATTGGGCGGCTTTTAAGTGAAGCATATAGAGTGGCGTTAGTGTTAATTAACATATCAAATCATACAGGTAGGCCATTGAGCCACTGAACTCTGACGTGATTGACCTTTAATCTGAATAAAACAGAAAAGAAAAGAAATTTATTTTCAACTTTATTGTTAAGAACAAATCCAAAGTATTTTTATAGTGATGGCATACCGGATGGAGAAGACAGTAAAAATATTCTGATAAATATTGCTGAGTTATTTTTACATGGGAACAGACTGTTTTAAATAGTTGTTCAATAAATGTACTTATTCTAAAAGTATGTTAACATGTTGTATTATTTAGCAACTCACAAGATTTGCATGTATTGACATTTTTAAAATACTTCTTACTCATAAATTGTTTTCTTTTTCATAAGAATGTCGAAATTGAAAAAGATAGAGAAATACGCATTTTTCTTCCAATACATGTATATCCAAATTTTGGCACCTTCCAGTCTAAATAGAATACCTTTGATCCGTTGCATGGAACATTGTTAAAATTATTCCATTCTTGTCTGGTTCAAAATTAAAAGGCGTTTCTTTTTTTTTCTTAATGTTCCAGAAGTTCTACTTTTAATGAAATTGGGAATTTTAGTAAGCCGAGTTTGTATATATTGAATTTTTAGAATGTATGATCAGTGACCTCAAATAGAAAAAAAACCCCTCAACACTTAAGTGTAAGGTAACGCTTGATTGTCGCAGAAATAAAACAAATAACCTCTTAGTTTGACATCACCCACGCACAAAGAAAAATTAAAACCTTTGTTCAAAACCAAAGAAAGTTACAAACAAACAAATGCGCGTTTTGGTGCATGAAGCATGGAGAGTTAACAGAGAATGACAATAATGGAAAAGTGTGCCCAGTAACCCAAATTAAATATGAATGACCACGAGGAAAAAAAATGAAGTGATAATATCTTGGTACAACATGGTATCAGTATTCATATACAATATATTCATAATGTTATCTTAGGCACAACAATGTATAGTATTGATCAAATATATTCATAAAATTCAGACCCGTGTGCACTTTGTTCAACTGATAAGCACGGCAGAACATGCAGACTGTATAATTTCATTACACTGCTTTTAATCAAGAATGTGAACGGCATCTCGTTGGTTAATAATAATAATAATAATAATAATAACAAGAAAAGCTTGGTTTGTTTCGGTCCATTACGAGTTTATTTAGTGCCAAGTCAATTGAAGTCAAGTGCCTTGCCCAAGAACACACCATGGTAGCTGAACAAGGCTGCCCCGACGGTACGATTCAGTCCCGTACCCTTTCGGTGTTGAGTCCTAAGAAGAAGAATGACGCATCTTTCGTTAGATCACTCTGGGGTTTTTTTTAAGGGTAATGGCAAAAGAGTGAACATTTACTTTACTTATCCCGGACAATGACCCTTATTACATGAAGCCCTAAATGTGCATATCTTTCTTTAACCAGGGTATTGACCCAGTTCATCCTATTTATATTTTATATTAAAATATCTTATATATTCCCTACCGTAATCACTACCAGTCGATATCAAACGGCGGCCATATTTTCGGGGTTCCATTCACGAAATACAATTTCCATTAATCAGCCACCTGTTTTACGAGAACATCTTCCCATTTACTCAATGTTCAGATGGAGATGGTGGTTTTGTCTCAATTTATCTGTCTGCTGTCTGCCAAACCCACTCGCCTACCTGCCTGTCTGTTTGCTTGTCATGCTGCATCTCTGTCTGTCTGTCTCTGTCTCTCTGTCTGTCTCTCTGTCTGTCTCTGTCTCTCTGTCTCTCTCTCACTCTCTCTCTTGTCATGCTGCATCTCTGTCTGTCTGTCTGTCTGTCTGTCTCTGTCTGTCTGTCTGTCTGTCTCTCTCTCTCTCTCTTCTTCTTTCTATATATATATATATATATATATATATATATATATATATATATATATATATATATATATATATATATATATATATATATATATATATATATATATATATATGCCTGTGCCTGTGTCTGTGTGTGTCAGTAGTTACTTTTTCCGTTTTTCTCAGATATTCTGACATTTCCTTCCTACAGTGATATGATTTCAATGGCCTGTGCCTGGCGATACTTCTCTTTGTAAACGAGTTTTTCAGGAAGCTGTCCATTTTTGGATGACTTCCTGACCAACAAAATAAAAACTGAAATGCAAAATATCTTACAGCAGTCCCTGCCCAACCAAACCAGGTATTGTATGATGAGAAATATACCAATAACCTTTGTATACCGAACATTTCGACAAATTTATGACTTTTCGGAAGGAGGTACAAGTATCTTGACATTGAATTATTCGGAATCAAGTTTTCCAATTCTCGTGTCGAAAACACGATGTTAACGTAATACTCAAATTCACATCTGGCTTCCAGTGCTGTATCATGATGAATTGATTTGGGACGAAGCTGATAATATTCCAATTCACATTTGACTTACAATGCTGTATTATGATTAATTGATTTGGGACGAGGCTGGTAATATTTCAAAGCATTTAATTACCCCTTCGCTTCTAAAAAACATTGATCTCGGGTCATGACAACGGTAGCATATCACGCATCTGCCTTCTATTAAAAAAAACCCACAAAGATTACTTTTGTGATGGTTTGTGCAACGCTCTATGTCTGAATTGCTGAGCTTTGAATTGTAATTACAAAAACGTAGTGTGTTTTTGTTTCTAATGTCAGAAATGCAATTCCGTACAATTTCTTTTATGTCCTCTTTCAAGGTATTTATATTTTTCGGTGTTGGTATAACATTATTTTCCGGTGTTGGTATTACATTTTGACCTTTTGAAAGAAAAGCTTGCAATATGGAAGTAACGTTTGGAAAGATTACCAACTGGTGTTTTGAGTCCAGAAATGTGTGCGTGAGTATAAAAATTCGATTTCATCCATCTTGATTTGATGTTGAATGTAAAAGTAAACGAAAAGAATTTATAAATGTCAAAATGTATACAGAAAAGATGAGTCGGAAGAAAATAGAAATGCGCTAATCATATACGTCTGTTATGTATATCTATATTTTGTGTAACCTTTGGTACATTACTGTATCTATATTGTGTGTAATTTTGTCCATAACATACTAGTTCTTCTAAATCTCAATCTAAAATTCAAACTTCTGATAAGACTAATCAGAAATCCTGATCTCTTCCTGCTCGCACTTATTGTAAGAAAATAGGGCACGTTATTTCTGAAGCTACAAACTTAAAAATAGCAAAATAACAAAGGCAGAGCAATTCTACATACTCTTGTTTCTAAGCGGTGAAGGTCACCGTCGTCTATTGTAAGCAATATATTTGTCGGATCAAATAAAACAAAGTCTGATTTTATCATGGAGAATTATGAACCATTCATGTCGAAAAGTTCTTTATCAGTGTTCAGAGTGTAGAGTGCGTCCTTGTTAATGTTCCTCTAACGAATATGGTAACATCTGCTATAGATGGCTGTGATACGTTGTTACGTGACTAGGCTCGTACAAAGTAACAAAGAAAAGAGCGAAGCCAACAAGCTTTGTAAATTTTAACAAAATAATTTATTTCTCTAGAAAACAAGGTAAAAATATGAAAAAGGACTTACGGTTTGTGACTCTAATAAAAAAATTAATCCTAGAATTTAAAAATATAAGTCCTATCACAAAAAAGTTCTAAATGAATCGAAGTTCGAATCCCGACCAAGTTCCAATATGGAGGACGATGACGTCAGATGAATGCAGTATTGTATTGATGTGTCAACAGTTCATCGTTGAAATTTATGAATCAAGAATAATATTCCGGCTTTAGAATTCCGAATAATTTCTAATAAATATCCAAGAATTGTTATGAGCACCAAAACTTTCCAGGGAATATAAATTATTAAATCAGAAAATAATTTTTTTAAAAAATCAGACTGGCATCAACATAAAAGCACCTTGAGCTCTAAAGGTGTAAAATTGCGACTGACTATTTCACTATAAAACGTCTGTTTAAACCCTCAATTTCAGATCACATATTGGAGTCAAGTGGTCACTTAGCTCGAACCACGCAGTAAAATAATATGTCAATTAGCACGTAGGCTAGTATAGCCTTAGCTAAGAATCAATGATTTTCCACACTGGAAATGAATTTTAAAAAAGGTTGTTTACAACAGAGCTAATACGTGGGCCGAACATGACCTTGATAATAACCAATCATTTTCACTCTGTTTACGAATTCAGAACCAAGGTCAAGAACTAGGTAGGCTAAAAATATAATGTAGCAACAGACTGCGTGTTTATTAGGTCAAAACAGAAAACTGAATTTTCCGAAAAAAAGTCAAATCCAGTGAATAATGTTATTACAGTAACATGTAATGAAAATAAAAATAAAATAAAAGAGAAATTTAAAACTAACACACAAGTAAATTACATATACGTAGTTCAAAACAGCGACACCTGGAAAGATTACCTTGAAACTATTCGGAAATCATTTTGCTCGACCGAGTGAGACAAATTTGACAAATTATTATTTAAGCAAAAGCTTGTGTTAATGTTCAATACATTTTTTGGACATAGTCAAGTTAAACCTATAGAAGTTAAGGTCAAAGCTGAATTCCCAGTGTTATCAATGAAAAGCAGCTGATGCGATTGTATGACTAGACATTATCATAAATTTTGCTCAAATTTTTCCATAATTGCTGAGACCTGAGAAATTTTTCAGTAAGAAAACCAAGCTTTTATTGGTCTGAGAAATGTAAAGAGGCGTTCGATAAATTCAAGGCCATATTTAAAAGTGCACCAGTTTTTTTTCAGCTCCAGATTTCAACATGTCATTAAAATATTATGTTGATGCAAATGATGTAAGGGTTGATGGCGTGTTAATTCAGGAAAACAAAAATGGTGTGGATCATCCAGTGTGCTATTTCTCTAAAGAAAAGTTAAATAAGCACTAGAACAAATATTTCAGTATTGAGAAGGAGTGCTTGGCTTTAATTTTTGGCTTTGCAACACTTTGAAGTGTGTATGAATTCAGATCATTCTCTGATCTACATTGTATGTAGTGATCACCCCCTACCTTACTATTATCAAGAACATGAAAATCAAAAATCAGAGTTTGTTGAGGTGGAGTTTGATTCGCAAGAATACAACATAGACATTAGGTACATCAAGCGAAAAGAAAAGCTGATTGAAAATTCACTTTCACGTATATAGAAGTATTATATCGCTTTATTTTGTATATGTTTTGTGTTTAATTTTGTGTATATTTTGTATTTACTTTTGTGTCACAAGACCTTCCCTATGTAAGTTTTCTTTGGTTATTGTTATCATATGTGGTTTTTTTAATTACTATGTAAAAGTAATGTTTATTATATAAATCGTTCTTTTTCTTTATGAGGGAATGTGTTAAATATGTGAATATATATAAAAATATTGAGCTATAAACAGGTGTTTACAATTTAAATTCAACCTATAAATTGAACTTGTTGACAAGTTTGGAGTAATTTCTCATTGACTAGTGAGGTCAGGTGGGTTTTAAAAAGAAGAAAGTTGTTTCCATTGGATAGATTGGTCAGGTGGGTTATTTTATGACGTGGAGTATTGTGGAATGTCAAGTAGCGAGAAGGAGAGACAAACACTACGTTTTAGGGCTATATGGGTGATTATAAGTAAGTTGAGCTGAACAGTTATTTCATTCTTTTTCCTAGGTTCTTGTTTTAACATCAGTCTGCAGATGTGTTTAATGTTGTGCTTAGATATAAAATGAGAGGAAACATTTGATTGGATAATGCGTTGGAGTTACAAAGTACTCATTGGACTAAAATATTATTCTGAAACTATTGTGAATTTATTTAAAGGAGTCCTGCACAACGCCATTTCGACATATCAGGACTATTGGCAAACTAGTACATTCAATGATTAGGAGTTCAATCGAAAAACTATATTTTTTTAACTTGTGTAGAACGTTTAGGATTATTTTTATTTAATTCATAATACTGTAAGTTCCACTTAAATTTTCATATTTTTAACTTAAAGAATTAAATTATTTGTTAAGTTTTACAAACGTGTTGGTCTTGTTTCTTTCTACTTATGACCACAGAGTCGTAAATTATGACCACAAAGTCGTAAGAAGTCATATTTAAAAATAAATAAGATTATCTATGGCTAGAAATTTGTAAGCTTAATGTTGAATTTTGGCAACTTTTGAGTGAATGAGTTATTAACAAATGCCTGCTATATCAGTAAACGAATCTGAAGCTTTCTTAAGTAAACCAGTATGACTGATTACCCACTTTTAGCGCACATGATGAAGACAATGATTTCTAAAATGATTGTCTACAAAGTAACTTAAATATTTTGATTTGATAAATTACATATTGCTATTCGATAAGAGGATTGAAAACAGCATTTGAAGAGTTAAAGAATGTTAAAGCAGTGGCTAGATAATCTATTTAATATATTTTGGTATATGGCAAGGCTGTTTTTGAGCTATATTTACTCTATATTTTTAATGCCATTTTCAACACGGGTACTTTCCAGACATATGGTATGAGGGTATTGTTATATCTATTCATAAGAAAAGTTTTGTGAATAATGTAGAAAATTACAGAGCTATCACCCTTCTGAGTATCATGGGTGAACAGCTTACTACGATTTTAAATAATAGACTCGTTAATTGGGCGAAGGATCCTCAAATATTTGTAGAACCTCAGGCTGAATTTAGGAAAAGTATGTTCACATTTGATAACATTTTAACATCACATGGATTGCTAACTCACTATATTAATTCAGGTAAAAATTGTTTTGCGCCTTTGTTGATTTTGGCAGGGTGTATAATTGTAAAGGATACTGTATTGAAAAAAGTAATTTTGTTTATATAATGAAGTAAGGAAATGTTATTTTGTGCAAATGGTGTGCGTCAAGAGGCGTGCTTATCGCCGTTTTTATTTTCCATCTTTATTAATGGCATTGAAAAATAATTTATTAACAGTGGTGTTCCGTGTGCAGACATTGGTATGTTAAAACTGTTTATAATTTAAACGTAGATGATCAAGATATATTTTAGGAGTTAAAATAGGATCCTCAAAAGGGCCTAAGTGATCTGAGTACATATTGTGACAAGCGGCGCCTTGAAGTTATTGCAAACATAAAATAATATAATTTACGTGAGGGAGGAAGAACAACATATGCTAATTTATTCTTCTATAAATGTTTAGAGTTAGAGATGGTTAATAAATCTGAGTTTCTTGTAATGTCTTCACACTTGAGCAACAAATTTAGGTACACAAACTTCAAAGGCTTTTTTTTTTTTTTTGCAATAGATTAATATTTATACAAGTTCGGAAATGTGCCCCCAAAGGTTACATGTGAAATATTGTACGCACTAATTTCACCAGTTCTTAATAATGGATCAGACAAATAGGGATTAATGAAATAATATGCTGTTGAACGATTGCACTGAAAAATGATTGCAAATATGGAAAATAGGGAACGCCACCCTTACAGATCAATATACATTATTGCATTCAGAAATAATGGACTAAGCTTATCTCTATAGATAATAGATTAAGAAAAAATCTATCGTATACAACCTTATGCTTATTGACATAGAAAGCCGTCCTAATGTTTTGGCAGTAAGGAGTATTTGGATATAGTAAGAGTGACAAGACTGACAAAATCCCTTACAAAAGTAAGAATATCTACCCAATCATTGCATAAGATGGAAGAGATCACCATTGGCCACCGAAGATCAAAGGAAATGTATTTTTTGCTGTTTGTTCGAAGATAAGTATCACTTTGTATTAAAATACCAAAGTTATTTGTCGCTAAGAAAAAAATATAATTGGAGATGCCTGAATATGATAAATTTTAGCAAATTACTAAATTCCACAAAATATGCTGAGGTTAGAGACCTGGGAAATTATATCCATATAACACTAATTGAACTTAATAGCCTGACTCGTGCTACATAAGTTGACATAAAACTGCATTATATTTCATATTATTATTATTATTATTAATAGTAGTAGTAGTAGTAGTAGTTCTTTCATCTTGTCGCGTATTTATTGTTTAAAGTATGCATTATTATCTATCATATTTCATGTATATTATTCTTATCATACTAATATTTTAAAAAAAAAAAAAGCATTTTGAAGACTGCTTATATTTTGTGACTCTTTTTGTGTCCTCTCCGAAAAAGAGACAAACATGTACTTCAGGAGACATACAAAGTGTTGCATATGTTGTACCTTTCTTACAAGTTATCAGAAAGTTACATCATTTGATATACATTTAGTGTTATAACGTAAAGAAATTTTCTTCTGCATTGGAGCTTCTAAAATAGGTACTTTCTCTAATATTTGTACATTGACAGCACCCGTTTTTACTCTTTGCAGGACACTACCGACTGTTCAAAAGGTTGTGACCAGCAAATACGCGGGACAACCGGATATCGGTAATCGGATATCCCAAATGTTACTATATCAAATTGTCTTTGATTTATTTATCCTTTAACTGTCAAATAAACATGTGAACGACGACGTAAAATTCGAAGTTACTAGATCTTGTTTACGCAGTTTCGTTGTCGAACAATTTAGAAGTGTCGCTGGTTAGAGTTTGTTATGCTCAAATCCTTGAAGGCTGTACCTCTTACAGTAAACTTGATTAAATGGGGTTAGAGATGGGCAACTATATGCTTTAGTTAATTAGATTTCAAAGATCACTTTCCCGGTAAGATATATACATGTTATTCTGAAGGTGAGTCAAATCCTGCGTGGGAATATCTTTTGACGTGTGAGCTGACCTTGCAATAAATAAGCAATTGATTTTATACTTTTATTATGCGAAAAAATTAATCAATTTACTAGCGTCATCACTACTGCAATAAGGCCCCAACTCACACATACCTTAAGTGTCAAGAGTTGATTATTTTCGCGCCAGGATTAGATCAAAACATCTTTGCGGTGCAGGCTAAGTGCCGACACTCTTGACGAACTTACGAGAATAAATATTTTAGGCGTTGTAGACTTTGACCCGATGCCGACAGTTTAGAAAATGGAAGGGAAATGGAAACAAACACCTGTACTAGGAAAACATTGAGAATACTTTTACCAAACTGACGAGTTCTAAGTGAGTGGTTTTGCCATAATACAAATATTCCAACATCGTGATCGATGAATAGATCAGTTTGTAAATACGTCTTGTTAAACAAAGAAAAAGAAAACAAAAACCCTTGTGAGGAAATTTGTAGCAAATATTGGAAATAAACTCACTGTTTGCTGTTACCACCTGATGAGACTGAGTGGGACTGAACCAGATTGTTGTTGTTGAATGAATATATATTATAAAATGTACATTCACGCATTTCTATCAAGTACGTCAAACTGTCTTGTTGCAGTTGGATTCTACACGAAGCCTTACAAACCGTACCCGTGACCCTATATATATAGCCTTAGCCTTGTATATATATATATATATGCTATATATATATATATATATATATATATATATATGTATATATATATATATATATATATATATATATTATCATCAGAAAAAGCGGGGATCCCCGTTCCAAGAGAGTTTAGGCGCCGACCCACAACGCTCTCCGGGGGTGCGGCGACTAAGCTGATCAGACTCAGTCCAGAAACCGATTATCTTTTCCATCGCGCCGCTCTTTCATACAATCCTATGTCAGTCTTCCTTTGCCTGTTTGCCAACCTTGGTGAACAAACTTCTCCGGATAGGTCTGTAATCCTGGTGACTCCCGAGGCATGTCAAAAGGTCTGTGCTGCCACGGCATCCTATTTGCATCGGTACATTCCGGACCTTCCATCCAATTTTCTGGCACTCATGAATTAGTGGCTGATACATGGCCAATATCCTCTCACGGACCTCCTCCTTTGTAACTTCATATGGCGCTGTCAGTTCCAACAAAAACACCCGCTTTGTACCTCCTGACCACAGTACAATATCAGGTCTGAAGTTGGCATTACAGATGTCCCTTGGAAACTTCAACTGTCCTTTTACATTTACCTGCATTCCCAATCCTGTGCTGTTGTCAAGCTGTCTTTGGTCTCAATCACATGCCTTTTTATCTCGCCACTTTTCACAAAGCTGATGAAGTTGGGACCACTTTTCACGTGATGTTTCATTCTCCTGGCTACATCCATAATAGTAGCAATTTCAGCAAGCACTTAGCCATGACGCCAGCGATAACGACCATCTGTGGCTACATTACAGGATGACAGCACGTGATCTAAACTTGCAAGTTTCCCACAAAGTTTACAGTTTGTGCCTTCAATTAGTCCCCATGACTTGATGTTGATTGGTGTAGGGAGAACTTCATATACTGAGCGTACGACGAAGCTGCTTGTCGCTCAGAAACAGTTTCCTGAACCTCGCAGCTTCCCGGCGAAGCCCATCCTCCAGCCTCCTCATGCCGACAGCTTTAGGTTGCTTGTCTTCCAATTCTGCAAGACGTACTTTTTCTGAACCATGGTAAGCTTCTCTTTTGATACTCGCTGCTTGCCACGGAGGTCTTTTTAGAATTCCCAGCCTTCAATTTACTACTCTTCCTACCATATTATTGTGCCTCAGTCTCGATTCTGCTTCTTCAACTGCCTTTCCTTCCACGCACTTTCCACCTGTCGGTATCTCCAGTGCTGCTTCTCTTACCTTCCCATCTGTAGTCTTTTGTTACAACTCTATGGTCTTAAACTACGTAACAGAAAAGAGTGAAAACCGACATGTTTTGTAAAAATTCAACAAATAATTTACTTTCCTATAATACAAAGTGAAAAATTAAAAATAAATCGAGCATAGTGAATAAAATCTTAAATAGTCCTTAAAGTACTATCACAAGTCCAAAAGTGTAGAGTATTCCAAATGAGTTCCAGTTGTGTTCCAAATAAAGTCCAATCTATTGTGCTGAGATGCCAATATTCTTGAATAGTATGATGCGTTAACCGTCTTGATGTAGCATAATCATAAAATCCAAAATGTCTTTAAATGCATTCACAGTATTTCCAAAATATTTATTTAGTCCTGAAGTTTAGGAGCACCTTGTAATTCCAATGAATAAATAATAATCAGACAACTAATTTACTTGGCTAAGACTGATGTTTAAGATAGGAATAACTAATTCTCAGGTAACAAAAAAATTAAATAAAAACTAAGATGTAATTTCAAAACCAGAATGAGGGTCGAATAATCATTTTTAGATCAATCTAACCTATAAAGAAGGTCAGGTACTTTAGCAGCTCACCAATCAGAAATTAGGTTACCTGATTTTCCCAGTTGGAAACCAATGGCCTGAACTGAAATCCCATCAAATTCGTCAACAGGATTTCTTTGACACGTAATAGGTCAAAAGGCCAATATAAAATGTTTCCTCCAAAAACGTACAACCCAGTATCTTGAAGCTGTACAATGTGTTTGAAAATGACCCGTATAATATATAATAATAAATAATATAGATTGACATAATACATCCCGTCATAAAGAAGCATGAAATATTTATGCAATAAAACTTTCTCTTTCATATTAGCCAAACATTCGTATAATTAAAATTACATGCCTTTCGAATGAGACAACATACGTAGAAAATTGAGCAATATAGTACTTCTATATGCCTCAAAAGTGCATCAATAGACAATTTAAATGACTGAATAAATTTTAGAGTTGAAAGCACTGATAGGAACTGGCATTTTTTTAGAAAGCCTTAACCTTAACTTCTATAGGTTTAACTTGACCGTGTCCTACAACAAGCCCTAAAAATGTACAACAATCACGGCAAAATTCACTTTCACCTAAATTAATTATCAGATTTGCATCACAGAGTCGATCGAAGAAATTCCGAATGGTTTCCATGTTTTATTTCCAGGTGTCTTGTATATGATGACTTCATCACAATTATCTAGTCCATATGTTATCGTGTTAATTTTACGTAGGAAATTCGAAGGCTATCCTTTCATACCAAACTGTATCACGTTATGTTGATAAAGTCCATCTGGAGCAAAGTATACCGAACATTCCTTTACCCTCTCTGTGATTGGAATTTGCCAAAATCCTTTCAAAACGTCAAAACGTGTGACATATTTTGCGTTTCCAATTTTGTCTTGATATCGTAAAATAGTCTGTTTTGGTGACACTGTTCACTTCTCTGTAATCAGTACACATACGGAAAGTATTATCTAGTTTTGGCACAAGAATACATGGTGAACACCGGTTAATTTTGCTTGGTTCTATGAAATCATTCTCCAGCAAGACTTGAATTTCTTTTTTTCAAGCATTCCGGTTTGAGAGAATTCAGCCTGTAATGAAGTTGTGTTACAGGTGTAGAATCTACAATTTCAACGTCATGGTAAATATTATTTGCTCGTATTGGAACATTTGGAAGCAAGTGCTCATATTCACTTAATAGCTGTTTGGTTCACTCTTTCATAGTGGCAGCAGATGCAAGGTTTTCTGGTCCAGATTGTTCAATATTTCTGAATTCCAGTTGTAATGTGTAGAATTTTGAAGAAGTACTGGATCCTAAAGTTGAATAAATTGTGCATTAAAATTTTATCATAGTCAAGCAAGAAAAGTCTTTGAGAAAGGTAACTTTGATATTTCCCTTGTTTCATCTGTGAAACAAAAAGGGCCTAAGTTTAAGCTTCGGTCATCGTAACGGTATATTGGCAGAGAGTACATTAGAGCCACCGACCGTATCTGTTTGGAGGGGACCTTATGTCAAATAATTGATCTTCAAAGTAAAGCTAATTGCATCATATTCTAGGCTGTCAAAAACTGATCAAAGACATGATTATTTTGGGAAAAATTTAGGAACAGTTGCTTTCGATTGGTCAGTTAAAATTAAGGCGTACGCTTTGGAAGTAATCTGAATTTAAGGTAGAGACTTGGCTCAGAATTATTTAGTCCAATTTTGCTTGCAAGAAGTCGAATTTGAGACTCCGGTGGAAAAACCTGAGAATAGAGTTTTCCCTCGTTAACAAAGTAGAGAGGCCAGATAGTTGTCTTGAAAGGAAATGCCAGGCTATAGTGCTAGAACGCACGGTTTCTGTGGAAAAGAAACAGCATTAAGGTACGCAATTTTAATTTCCATGTAATTTTCCATTTTGTTGTTTGGTTTTATGCAAATGTGTAGTATTTCATAGGGATTTATGAATAATCCAAATATTCAAATGTGTGGTATTTAATAGGGATTTATGAGTTAATTTCCTTTGTCTGTACGATGATACTGTTTATCGTGAGTTAATGATAACTGCATATTTATATATGATTTTGTAATGCTCAAATGATCTTGCAGGTTATTGGTTACTGTAAGCTAGAATTTAGTGAATCTTATGCAATAGTAATCGAGCATTTATCTTAATGAGTGGAACTGGCTAGCCAGATGTAAGAAGACGTATAGTAATGTATACTGATATATACGGCAGAGTTGTCTTTATACAGCGCACGTGTCAATTGCTAATCAATTGCCGCGTGGAGCAGGAACGATGAACTGTTTAATTAAGGTCAGACTTGGTATATTGCAATGGTCATTTGTAACTATAGATAACGATTGTACCTTACCTCCAATACAGTAAATTTGTAAGGACCGTTAATCGTTAAAGTCACATTATGTCAGAATTTATGCAGTGTGGATAGCTATTTACGTCTCTGAATAACGTAAGTAAGAGAATTTTATATATACGGATAGGTGGTGAACATATATATCTTTAGTCGTAATCTTGTCATTTAAGGGAACAGCTTTCTATATCCTCCCCGAGAAACCCGACGAGGTCAGTCCAAGAGGGAAGTCCGCAAATAGAGAGTTCAGAATAGAAGGGGCAGAGGAAGAACCAAACATACACGCTAGACGTGGAACACACAGTCAAGAGAGAACGACGCCAGGCGATGCAAGTTAGGCATGGACATTGTACTCTTTTCACCACTCGTTACTATGATGAACGAATCCGTAAATTGAACACTGCTATTAAATTCCATTAATGTAAATCGGCTGGATTGTAATTGCAATTTTAGTTTATGTATTAATTAATTAAATTTATTTTATTTTTATTGTTTAAGGGGGCTCGTATTTGTTTATTTCTTCTCAATAGTCTTGCTCAGTTCTCTGTCAATGTTCTATCTATCTATTCACACTGGGCAATGACATCGAGGGTGGTCATCCTCTAGATAACGATCGCCAAATCATTAACAGAGGGGCACACGCACGTCTCACACTCACGTCCCCCCATCCCCCGTTACACCAGTCTTGATTGTTCAATATTTCTGAATTCCGAAGACTGGTTATATCAAAGTCACTACAGTCCTTTTCTACGCCATTGCTTAAATCTTCACTGTGTGGGACAGGTACAACTAAACTGACTGAATGGTTGACAAGGCTATCTATTGATTGAATGATTGAATGATTAACAAGGCTATCTCTAGCAACACACTCCATTAACATATTTATATGGCAAAATTGTTTCTGCTGATGTCTCCCTCGAGTGCTAATGATATAATTTAAGTCACTTACTTTCTTATCAATTGCATAAGGACAATAATACTTAACGTGAAGAGTATCCTGAAGTATGGGCAAGAGAACCAGAAGTTTATCACCTGGCTGAAAACTTCTTTATTTTGTACTTTTGTCATACCTGAATTTCATTTATGACTGAGTAGAGCGAAGATTAGTTCTTACTACTTCACAAGCCTTTGACAACTTTTATTTGAAATCAGAGACATAGCCCACAAGATTAATTTCTGAATCTTCAGTTAAAAGAAGTTTCTCTTTTAATAACTTAAATGCTCCACGGACAAGATGTCCCAAATCTGGCTCAAAAGGACTGAAACATAAAGAATCTTGAACAGATTCCCTAACAGCATACAACAACGAATTAACACCCTCGTCCCAATCGTTTCCTGTATGAAAGCAATACGACCGAATAATATTTTTTCAAAGTTTGAAGAAATCTTTCCAAACTCCCTTAACTTTCAGGGTGAGAAGCAGAAGATTTGAACTGTTGGATGTCCAATTCATGCATAACTTGCTGGAAAATTTCTCACATATAATTTGACCCTTGATCAGTCTGGACAGATTTGGGAAGGCCAGAAAATGTAAAAGAATAAAACTTTATCAAAACTTTCACTATGGTGTTACTTTTAATATTCGTCAAAGGAATAGCCTCTGGAAATCTTGTGGACGCACGCATTATGCTCAGCAAGTATTGGTTGCTTGACATGGCCTGAAATATGGGACCGATACAGTATACCATTGTTCTACTAAATTATTTATCAAATGCAGGAATAGATTGCAGTTGAGCCTTGGGTATCTTCTGATTGGGTTTTCCTACCATTTAACAAGTGTGATAAGGGATCTACAGTATTTAGAAACATCATTTTTATTGTTTGGCCAATTAAAATGATTTAAGATCTTGTGATAAGTCCTACTGACTTCTGTATGTCCAGACAAGAGAGTGTCATGGGCTAGATTAACAATTTCTGTATGTCCAGACAAGAGAGTATCATGGGCTAGATTAACAATTTCTGTATGTCCAGACAAGAGAGTGTCATGGGCTAGATTAACAATTTCTGTATGTCCAGACAAGAGAGTGTCATGGGCTAGATTAACAATTTCTGTATGTCCAGACAAGAGAGTATCATGGGCTAGATTAACAATTTCTGTATGTCCAGACAAGAGAGTGTCATGGGCTAGATTAACAATTTCTGTATGTCCAGACAAGAGACATCATGGGCTAGATTAACAATTTCTGTATGTCCAGACAAGAGAGTGTCATGGGCTAGATTAACAATTTCTGTATGTCCAGACAAGAGTGTGTCATGGGCTAGATTAACAATTTCTGTATGTCCAGACAAGAGAGTGTCATGGGCTAGATTAACAATTTCTGTATGTCCAGACAAG
>JAECUM010035554.1:3411-29742 GCA_016617855.1 Megalonaias nervosa
GAATAAAGGTGGAGGGTTAGGGACTGATACGTCAAGATGGCATATAATGCAGAGGGGATCTGATGAAAGTTCGTGGGACACCAGGGAGGACTGAAGAATATTATCATCAGGTCTGTAAAGAATCCAGTCTAATATGTGACCATGTTTATGGGTGGGTTGGCTAACTGACTGTTTGAGGTTGAAAACGTGAATGGAATCTAGGAGTTTTGATGTGCATGGGTTTCCAGGACAGTCAAAGTGAAAGTTTAAATCTCCAAGAATAATCAGGTTGCCACCTATCGAATTTCCATACTCCAGGAGATTCGGAAACTGCTCCAAAAAGAGAGATTCTGTCAGCTTGTTTTTTCTACTAGGAGGAGGGCGGTAGAGGCTGAAAAAGTGGACTGACCTTTGTTCACATTAGTCACATTATCTGGCTTTTATTTTGCATTAAGACTTGAATATTTATCTTGCTTGTGAATGTTGACATCATCCAAGTAGAAGTTCTAGAGTAAAGCTAGTTCTGCATTAAAATGGTGTGATTCTGACCACCAATATGACTGCTATGGTGAGCATTTTGAAAATCTTGTTATTGCTTTTCGTCAAAGCTGGACTGTCATTTTTTTCTAATGATGGTTTGTTGGTCCTAAATACAAATTGTGCGGTCTGACATCAAATATGGCCACCATGGTAGTCATTTTAAAAATAATCATGTAACTGCTTTTACTGAATGGATAGTAATATTCACAAGGATTTTCACCAAAAGGCTTCTAATGTACTTTTAGCTCACCCCTAGAAAGTAGAGGAGGGCTGTTGAAGTCCTTAAGGCATAAGAGTTGGTATTGATGCACTGCATCTCAACTATTCTTTCTTTCTCTGTCCTTGGTAATGGTTTGGAATGAGTTTCATAACACATGCCCCTTTTCAAGGTGGCTGTGGGGCTTTCTTTTAAATGTACGTACATTAGTTTTCATTTAGCTAAGGTCTTTTGCATATAGTATGAATACTGTTATATGGGGATTATGAAACTTGGTGTTGGGATACATCTTGTAAAGTACTTCACCCTTATCACAAAAGTAGGGCTCTGTGACCCATGTTTGATGCTTCACTGACTTTGGTTCATGCTGGAATCATCAAGCTGTTAGAACCACACCTTTACAAGAAAAGAAAGTCATGGTGACCAACATTTTGTATTTTGCTGGCTTAGGTTAAGTTTTTGCATTTAGCTGTTGAATGCTATATACATACTTAATGACTAGAGTTATAAAACTTGGTGAGGGGTGCATCTTGAAAAGTACTACTTTTATTACACAAGTAGGTCATTGTGACCCATATTCTATGTCACTGACCTGGTTCAGACTTGGCTACTGTTCATACCAGAATCATCAAACAAGATGATTGTATGCATTTGTATTAGTACCACACCCTTACAAGAAAGAAGTCTCTGTGGCCAACATTTTCACATTTTACTGGCTATGTTAGACTTATGCATTTTAGCTCATAACCTTGTAGATTTTTTTTCTACTCTGTGCATAATATGGTTACACATGGAATCATAGCACGTGGTGAGAGGATGCATCTTGATGAGTTCTGCACCCTTATCTTCGAAGTAGGTCTCTGTGACCTATATTTAATGCTATACTAACTTTGGTTAAATTCGTGATTTTAATGTTTATGTTTGATTCATTGAAGTAGACGGTTGTATTCATCTCACTTGGTACCACACCCATACAAAATATGTCACTGTGGCCAATATTTTACTTTTTTTATAGTTAGGTTAAGTTTTTATATTTAGTACATGACCACATTGGTTTTTTTATACATATTATCCTATTTAGAATCAAGAAACTTCATGAGGGTTTACATCTTTATGAGCACTACACCCTCATTTAAATTGTAAATCATCATGGACATATTTTAGGCTTCACAGCATCCATTTAAATTTTATTATTAATATTATTTTCTCATAAGTTGTTCATAAAAATTGATGATAATATGCATATCTGTTACTAGCACATCCTTCGAATATAAGAAGCTCATCATGACCAGTATTTCATCTTTTAGTTAAGTTATGCTTTGCTCATGACCACACAAGTACTTGGCATGCCACATACATACTTTCCTTCCTAGAATCATCAAACATCTTGGAAAATATCCAAATGGCTAAAAGAGGTCTCTGTGACCTGTTAATGTTCCAGAGATGAGACTTGATAATTAGATGTATATCTGTTCAGACTATAGCCTTACAACCAAAGAAGGTCACTATGACCTACATTTTATGCTTTTGCTAACATGAGTTAATGTGTTTATGTCCACATATGGTTTATGTGTTTATGGCCATATATTTTTGATGCTATATACAGCCAAGGCTAATTAGAAGTGCATTAGGAAGTTGGAATAAACATGTGTATTAAATTGTAAATTTCTCATAACAATAACTATACATTTTTTTTATTGTGATAGGTTATAATCAACAGCTTAACTAGTGGTGTATTGTACATGGGAATGAGTATTGGAATAAAGAGAGGGGACTGCATGCTGCTTAATTTTATGTGAGACCTCTTTGCTGGCTAATCAAGGTAGTTATTAAAACTATGCTTGCAATACTGGCTGTCACTGCAAGGTTATTCAAAGCCAGTGACTTTCACCCAGTAAAATCTAACTTATATGGATCAACAATAATAACTTCTGAAGCGGATTTCGAGAAAAAGATTTTTTGAAAAAGAAATACAAAAACATAATTAACATGTACTTGCTACTCCTCCTAAACTACTTGGAAGATTGCCTTGAAACTTTACATGCACATTTATCCAATGATCTGTTTGGTCCAAAATGAAAATAAAGCCTATCTAAAAGCCAATATAGCCACCATGGCAGCCATCTTGAAAATCTTATCACTATCTCAGCTGAATGGATGGTCATATCAACATGTGGTTTTTACTGAAAGACTTATGTTTACTTGGTCTGCTAGCTTGAAAATCTTGTTATTGCTATTCCTCAATAAAAGATTTATTGTGATGTCTAGCTGGTCATAAATAAAAAATGGTGCTGATCTGACATCAAATATGACCACCAAAGCAGCCGTCTTAAAAATCTTGTCAGAATTCCACTTGAACAGAAAGACATATTGACATGGCATTTTCACTAGTCAACCTCATATGATATGGTGTTGATCTAATGTCCAATATGGCCACCTCAGTAGCTGCCTTGAAAATCTTGCTATTGATACTTATTTGAATGGAAAATTATATCCTGAAGATATTTTTGTTTCTACCCCTCTCCAACTGGGTGGCTATATCAACATGGGGTTTTCACCAATATTCTTCTTCTGATACATAGTTGGTCATTAAAAAAATGGTAGCAGCCGTACATCCAATATTACTACTACATCAACTGTTTTAAAATCTTTTCACTTCTTTCCCTGAATAGATGGTCATTATGATGGGGTTTTCACTAAGTTCTAAAGGAAAATGGTGCCAGTCATATATCCAATATGGCTGCTACAACAACTGTCTTAAAAATCTTGTTGTCACTACTCCCCACAGAAAGGAGGATCATTATGACATGGGACAAAAGACTTATGTCGATGTCTACCTTGTCCTAAATGAAAATGGTGCTGAACTGACATACATTATGTGTACCACAGCAGCTGATTTGAAAATCTTATTATCACTGAAGAATATCAGAGATGGCTTGGACACTTGACAGTTAAAAAGAAGAAATGGTCTTATATTTAATTCCTGTAAGTTCTTTTCACCCAGTAGAGAGTCAGTCACATCAAGAGATTCTTGTGTTAAATATATATATATTGAATTTAACACAGATTTATTGAAGATTGAACTTTATAGATTTTAATTTGTTTCTCAACAAAGAAACTCATGCATTTTTGTATTCCATTGGTAAAACGGTCCAGTCAGGATGTATTTTATCATCTTAGACTTATGGAGGGTCATATCTCTGAGGTCAACAAGATTTATCAAAGGAAATTTGTTTTTGAATGAACAATTCCATCAAGCACGTTATATTCTTATCATTTGTAATAATTTTCTGGATGCAAGCCATAGGATGGTAGAGATATATATTGATTGAGGATGAAAAAATCAAAGGTCTGGTCATGCACTCTTGCTCAGCTCCCTCTCTGTTATCCTTCCCCAGCTGTCACGAGTAATTAAGAACCTATTTGTTGATTTGTACCCATTCATGATAAACCTGGCTTGGTATATTACTTGCCCTTGAGGCTAAGCACTGTCAGTGTGAGCTAAGACCCAAGGTCAGCATCATCATGACCTACATAGTTAAGAAGTCCTTATGGTAGTGTTTGTGGTACACTTATATCACTTCCTCCAGCAAAGTCCAGATTTGGTTCTGGAATAAAGTCCCAACATGATAAGCATAAATTGCTAATTTCAAAGGTTGTGAGTATGTTAATACTCAAGGGTTACATCAAAAATAAAATTCCATCTTGCAAAGTATATTGCAAAAGTATTATTTCCTGCTTCTAAGTTTCACATGCCTGCTCATAAGTTTAACACTTTTGCTCATGGTTAAAAGTGTAAAGGTATCTCTTGATTTTCCCCACTGGTAATTTTTGTTATGAAAATAAAAATAAAGATATCTTGTGGTAGGTGTAGAAAACATACTGTTTTCTTTATTTGATATATGAATGATGAGTTTGATTTGGGTCAGAGAGTTTACAGCTGGGCCTTTCTTTTGATGTGCCTGTCATAGAAGGTTGCTTGCTGACATTGACTATTTTCACTTTAGGAAGTTCAGAGGTTAAATATAAAAGAAAAATGAGCTGATAACTTTGTTCAGTTATTTGATATTTTAAAATTTCATAAGACTAGTACACTATCAGAAATAGTAATGCCTACACTGAAGATTCATTTCAATATTTTAAGGATAGGAAAAGTTTGTAAATCCTTATGCTATTTCAGGTACATTTCTCTAACACAAAGCAGCAGTCATTTTCATCTTGGTCGAAAGATGTATAAATCTGCCTTAATGTATTTTACATTGTTGGAGTTGTAGCACAAACAGTTTTCTCAGTGTCTTGTCCTCTTTCAGTGCTGCTTCAAAAACCTTCAAGCTGACTCATAATTAAGTACTGTTGTATATAAACTTCCATGAAAAGTTTATAAACAAAGAATATTATTTTCCACTGAAGTTGCAGTTTTAAAACTTGGTATTTTAAATAGATTACAGATATCCTGCTAGTACCAGTTTTAAGGGGCTTTGAAGGAGTACTTCTGTGTAATTGGAAAGAGAGTGCTGCCGAATCAGAAAGGAGAATGCTTCAAGCAGCTACACTTGTTTCTGCTCAGAAACGTTTCAAACTGGAGTTGAACCAAGAAGAACAGGAACTTCTGGCAAGAGGACTGTTGGTTCGCCCAAACCATGAGACTCGCATATGCCATGACCTGAATTGCATTGACAAATATTTTCCACAAGGGAAGAAAAAGTAAGTAACTCTGAATGTCTTTAATTTCATCTGTAATGTATCCTGGGGTATTTACAATGAATACAGTAAGAAATAATTTATAGCTGTTTTATGCATTTTTTTTATACTTGGCTGTTTAGTAGATTTAATTTGCAGAGAATGCCAGATAGTCTTAGGGATTTGATATTGGCTGCTTTGTTTGGTTATATTTAAAAATCTGTATATATTTTAAAAATTTAAAAATTTAAAAGACCTTATTTATTGTTACTTTCACAGTCACATAAAGTTACTTTTGACAAGTCAATATTTGTGGAAATGTATAACATAGCAGCAGAAATTTTTCCTCCAGCAGTAATGGTATCAGTTTAATTAGTTTTGCAAAGGGTTTGCTTGAGATTTTCTATTTGATGATACTTCTTTAGCCCCTTGATGAGTCTGTTTATATTAGTCTCATTATATATCACAAGCCAAATCATTTTACAACACTTGATTTGGTGCCATGATTTCTATGCTCAAGGTCTTTGGGAAGCCTGATTGTGACCTAGACATATGCATATTACAGATTGGTTTTATTCATTGTCATTCTTATAAATTCATATCTTTAGAATTTTTTAAAGAAACTGTTAATAAGCTGGTTTCAAATTTTTTTGAAAATGTTATTTTGTTATCTGTATGTTGACATGGGCTTATCTTGTTTCTGCCCTAATGCTCTTTAATGGAAGGCTGCATATCTGTAGCTGAGACGCATCAGCTCCATTCGCAAATATCTTTCAATTGATGCTTCTAAACACTTGTGTGTTCCTTAGTACTTTCAAGACTGGACTATTGTAATTAACTTCTATCTGGTTCATCACAGTATCTATTACAGAAACTTCAAAAAGTTCACAACAGAGCTACTTGGATCATCCTAAGAGTATGAAGAACTGAGCACACCTCCCCCTGCTCTGTTTCCTTCACTGCCTACCCATTTGATCCAGAATCAAATACAAAATCTGTTTGTTATGCAACATTTCATTGACATTTCTCCAGTCCAGTATACCTATCTGACCTCACCTATGTGTACACCTCATATTGAAACTTATGCTTCTCTTATGACACTTGTATTCTCATCATTCCCACTGTTAAAACTAAGTCATATGGGCAATATTCTTATGTGTACCAAGGCCCAGGTACATGGAACAAATTGGCAGTTGACACAAGGACACTGATCTCATTCAAAGAGTGCTCTTAAACCTCGCCTATTTCGACTATGAGGACAGACTTAAAGACTTAATAATGTTTGCTTAATTATTGTTAGCATGTTTTTGTTTTATAATTTCATGGTGTTTGGTTTTGTAACCTTGTAAACTTGTTGTATATTTTTTATGTGCTATCCAATATTGTAAAGTACTTGGAACTTATAAAGATTATGTGCTGTACTAAGTCCACATCATCATCTTTATCATTCTTCTTCCTATTATTATCATCATTATTATTATTATTATTATTATTACTGGTGAGTGAAGATACATCTGCATCCACATCAGCCTTTTTGTCAGTTTTTCTATTGACCACATGCTAAATGTAACAACATCTGCACTGTAAAAATAACACAAAACACCTTCCTTACAAATTTATTCAGTTTTATACTTGTGAACAACATATATTTATATATATATATTTTCATTCCATATATCAGATTTTGCCTTTTCGTTATCAAAGCAGTTCATTGTACAAATAAGACAATACACTTAATTCAGCAAACAATGTTCACACTACTTCTTTGTTTCTCTCTGTACCAGAGGTTTTCATTTGACATGCTGTTATTAACTCCTACAAGCCATGCCATGTGAATGGGTTTGAAACTTGTTATAACTGTGGAAAGTAAATATTTAATCAGTGAATTTGTTTGATAGTTTTTGACAATAATATACATGTGCTTATATTAATTTATGAAAACAGGTCCATAAGTGGGAGTGTGCTGAAGGTTTGAATCCCAAATATTTATAATTTAACCATGTATGTTAAAAAATTTAATAGGTATGCCTCATTATACTTAAATTTGCAGTAAGGGTAGTTGTAGTGGGTGAGCGATGTCAGGCATACATGAGTCTTTTTGTTCTTTTTGTATTTGCTGAAACATTTTTTTACAACACTTTAAGTGTGTTGATTGCTCGTATTAAAAGTCTTTGCTTATTGGACAGTAAATTATTTGAATATTTTTATTTAGTATGTAAGATTTTTGTAAATAATACTGTGATATCCAGCTGTCCATCAATCACCCCATGATGGGGTTCTGCACAGTATTTGGCTCTAGATCATGTGTGTACCATGACTAAACCTGGTGGATGTCTTGCATTTACATTAACTTTTTACTGCACAATGACACATTTTGACACCTACTGCATAATGATGCCATTTGATGCATTTCATAACAAATCCAATTAAGATACCCAGTACTACCAAACTTAAGTCAGTGTACACATAGCTATCAGTTATATGGCTGAGGGAATGAATATGAAGCAAATCATTAGTTTAATCATATGATGAAAGCAACTGCGCAGTTCAGTCTACACTCATCAGTTGTTTATAACAGCATGTCTGCCATTTGTAAGCATGTGTGAGTGAATCAAGGACTTCACATTTCTAAAGGCATTGAAATCAATAAATATACTAAATGTTGCACATTATTGCTGAATTATTGTTTGATTGGACCCCTCCCCGACCCACTGACTTTTTTTTTTAAAGATTTGCTAAAACATTTGTTTGTAATCATTAGCAATTCATAAGTACTGCACTGGTTCCAATAACACATTTCAAATTGTGTTTGCTTCTGCATCGATAATGACAGGGTAGGATGGTTGTCAAGTTTTAGATTTTAAATATTTGACAACCATTTTTGGCATAGAAAATTTACAGAAGGATAAAACACTTAATGCAAACATTGTAATTTTCTATTATTAATAGATACAGAGAAGGGATGAATTAGTTTGATATTGGTCTCTGAATAACTTAATAGCAAGAATGAAAATATTCTATAGATATAAAAATATGTAAGGTATATACAACACATCATATAAGTTTCAGTTTCATTATCTTGCTTAACAGAAAATGTGTATGGTTTTACATTTATAGAATATAGTACATTAATTATAATAAAATATATAATACAGAATATAATACATACAAGTAATTTTGAACAATCCAATTAGGAAAGCTTGGAAATAAAAAATTGTTTTTTTGTATTTAAACTTAAGGCATTCACAATGAAAATGCATTTGCTTCCGTGATGCAAGACATTAAATCCATGACTATATACAATAATATTTAAAGTTTGCAATGACAGGAAAGTCTTATAACACTTTTTGAAGCTGATCATCTTAATTTCTCTTGATACAGTTTTGATCTTCGGATATAAGAGTTTGGTTTAAGAATACATCCTGAATATTTACTGTATAATCCACTTGTTTATTACACCTGAGCATGTGTCCTTTGCATTGAGATCATATGAAGTTAGAACCTCCAAACTGAAATATTGAACAATTTCCTTAATGATGGCACTCCCAAATTTGTAATTTTTTATTTAAAAACTGGTTAATAAAATTTTATGGTTGAAATAGACTGTGAAAAATAGTTTTGTTTTTATTGGCAGGTAAACATTTTTTTGTCATCCAGTGGCAAGTGGGAAGAAATGAAACTTTTTCATCCCAGGCTAGGCAGTGAATATCATGATATGGGCTTGTAAGCAAAGTTAGTGATCCCAGGGTATCTTTCTTTTAAGATCTAAAGGTTTTGTAGGCACAACAGGAGGATCAGTAAAAACCTAAACCAGTAGTCATAAAGGGAAAGCAGGTGGGCATAGGAAACTGGTTGGAGTCCTAAGCAAGTTATGAGTACAGCCATATTTGTTTACTAATACAAGTACAACTACAACATAAGAGACAAGTCTGATAACCTACCAAATCTGTGTATTTTAAAGATGTTTTTAGGTTTTGATTGGCAGACTTTTATGTACTGTTACTCTTTTGCAGTTTGAGACAGAACCACAAAACGTGATTACTTTACATATAATTCTACAACTCTCCCATAAAGGTCTCAGTTAGAGCTCATCATTGTTCACTTTTGGTGACTTCATCATGGTAAGATGGGAGATGAAAATACTCTTAGTTTGCTTTATGTTACATCTTGCAATATGGCTCATTCTCTTGTCATAAACTATTAATAACATTTGTCAAATGATTAGAGGTAAAAATACTAATTTAAACATTCATTGATGCCTACAGTTTGCACACTTTTAATAAGAACAAGGTTCTCTGTAAAAGTATAAGTGGATGATTACATTTTCTGGATCATTTTTGTATGAAAAATTTAAGACAATACAATACTTTTTTCTTTTTCAGACAGCTAAGTGAATCTCTCCACAGCTTTCTTGAAAGCATGGCCTTGAAAGCAAAAAGTCCATTCTTATTATTCGGTATCCCACTGTACCATTTTCTTACTGGTGTTTTGAAACCATTTGACAAAATGCCAGAGGATTTCTCTCACAACAAGGACGTTCCAGAATGGTGGGGAATTGAACTTTTGAACAGTGTTGTCAACATTGTCATGAAAGGTGGACCTTTCAAATGGACTATGTGAGTATTAAGATTGTGTTACACTGGTCAAAAATCAAGAGGTAGTCTTATTATTTACCATAAATTCATCATTCCTTATCCTTAAAGTAGAGATCTACTAAAAAAAATTGAGCTGTATGACATTAACATTCACGTGACATGTTTTTAACTTACGCTTAGTGATAGAACACAATGACATTATTTTTAGCACTACTGGACATTGACCGGAACAGCTTTTGGGATGGTCTGTTGTCCATCGTCCATTAATCCATTTGCACATGTTTGTTATTGCTACTCCTCCTAAACTACTTGGTGGATTGCCATGAAACTTTATGCACTTATTCATACCATGGTCTAGTTGGTCCCAGATGAACATGGTGTCCTAGTGACCATCTTGAAAATCTTTTCATATTACTACTCCAGAATGGATGGTCATGTCAACTTTGGGTTTTCACTAAAATACTTCCCATGATGTCTAGTTGGTCCTGAATAAAAATGCTTTGGATCTAATGTCCACTATTGTCACCTCAGCAGCCATGTTAAAAATTTTATTATTACTGCTTCTGAATGGAATCTCATATTATCAAGCCATTTTCTTCAGAAGACTTCATTTTGTGACTAGTTGGTCCTAAATGAAAATAGTGCTGATCTGATACCTAATATGGCCACCACATTAACCATATTGAAAATCTTATCACTATTCCTACAGAATGAATAGTCATATCAGCATGGAGTTTTCACTTCAATATTTCGTCTGATGCATGGTTGGTCCTAAATAAAAATACTGCCGATTTGAGGTCCAGTATTGCTACCACAGCAGCCTTCTTGAAAATCTTGTTATTGTTACTTCTCCTGAATGAAAAGTCATATTGACTTGGGGTTTTCACCAGAAGACTTAATAAAATGTCTAGTTGGTCCTAAATTAAAATGGTGCTGCTTGCACATCAGGTATGGTTGCCACAGTGGCATTTTGAGAATCTTGTTATTGCTATTCCTCCTGAATGGATGGTCATATCAACATGGGGTTTTCACCGAAAGACTTCTTATGATGTCTAGTTGTTCCTAAATGAAATGGTGCTGCTCAAGCATCCAGTATTGCTGTGCCACTGGCCAACTTAAAAATCTTGTTACCACTACTTCTCCAAAATGAAGGATCATATCAGCATGGGGTTTTCACTGAAAGACTTCTTATAATGTCTAGTTGGTCCTAAATGGAAATGATCTGAATTTGATATCCAATATGGCCACCATGGCAGCCATTTTGAAATCATGTTTTTTTTTCACTCCTAAATAGAAAGTCATATCAACATGGTGTTTTGACTGGAAAACTTCTTATAAGGTCTTGTTTTTCCTAAATTTAAATGGTGTTGTTCTGACATCCAATATGGCCACCATGGTAACCATCTTGAAAATCTTGTTATCTCTACTGCTTTTAAAAGGGAAGTCATTTTGACATGGGTTTTTGTCAGAAGAGTTCTTATGGTGTCTAGTTGGTCCTAAATGAAAGTAATGGATACTGATTATCACTAGGGCCACCATGGTGGGTATTTTGAAATTTTTTTATCTCTGCTCCTCCCAAATAGATGGCTATGTCAACATTGGGTTTTCACAAATAGATTTCTTATGATGCCTACAGTGATGCCCACTTATACAGCCACCTTTTCTTCACCGGGAAAGTGACCTTTTAAGAGTGGTGGCCTTTCCTGAGGGGGACTATATTTGTGAAAAGTATGTATATAAAGTAAGAAAGCTACATATAACAAACCATTTAATATCTTTATTTTAAAATACTATTAATTATTAAAATGTTCTTTCTTGTCTGAAGAATAGATTTATTTCAAGTGAACATAATTTAATAGTAGTGATTCTTAAGTGTGAAATGTGAGTAGGGTATTACTGTCATGCACACTGCAAAACCATTCCAAAACATTGTCATCTAAATCTTGGTACAAACATGGCTTGGCATTTAGAATCATTCTCTTTTCATTTTCCCACTGCTGCAGAACATTCTCCTTATCTATTATGATGTTGTTTATTTGAATCTTTCTGATTTAAATTTTTTGGTAGGAACTCTTGAACTCCCTCAGTTGTTGTTGAGTCAAATAACCTTTACTTTTTCTTATAAAGTAAGAATTTTCCATTTATGTCACGACATTAAAGATTTGTGATGATTTCTGTGTAACGGTTACTAATTATACAGTACTGCAATTTAATCATGCAGACCATACTTGCATTGAGTAGACAAAATTCCTTGTTTATAAAGGAAGTGAAACGTGATGTCACATGATATTTGGTCTTTGCCTGTTACCATGTTTTGTTTACTGTTTTTTTCTTTTTTGTGTGTGAATTCACAAAAGCTACATTTAGCCTATGTTTATCATGTTATTATCTTGACAATTACCTCTGGTTGTAAACTCATGAGCTGTGTGAAGCCCAAAACCCTATCACAACATTGTTGAGCCCATTACCTGTAAATGTTGGCATCTGTAGATAATGGTATATTAACCATAGTGATACTTTTTATAATGTATTTTAGACCGGACTTCTTTCAATAGCGAAAACCTGACATGGGGAAATAGACATCAGTAGACTTAATCAGATTACTTACTTACTGTATGAATTAAATATTGGTTCTGGACACAGATAAAATGTGGCCATTTGTGAGGGGTAAATTTGACATTTTGGGCCTAAAATGCTGGCCACATGCCACATCAGAGGGGTTGTCACCCACAAGGGGTACTTTTGTATACAAACTCATTGGTGCCAAGAAAACTGGCCATGTACAGGAGGTGGCCTCTGGTGAGAGGGCAGTATAAGAAGGGATCACTGTAGTCCTATATTAAAATAAGTGCCAATCACATATCCAGAATGATTGCCCTGATGGCTGTCTTGAAAATCTAGTTGTCACTACTCCCTCTGAATGAACAGTCATATTGAAATGGGGTTTTCACCAAAAGACTTCTGATGATGTCTGCTTGGTCATAAATAAAAATGGTGCCCATCTGACACCAGTATGCCCACCACAGCAGCTGATTTGTAAGTCAAGTTATCAGTGAAGAATGTCAGGTATTGTTTCAACACTCAGTAGTTGAAATGAAGAAATGGTCTTGAATTTCTGGAAATTCTCTTGATTTTAGCTCTACTGGTCATAGACCAGAAGAATTTATTTGATGACCTGTTGTCAGCCACATTCAGGCTTGATTTATAAATCAAAATTCATGAAAGTTAAAGGTAATTGAGGCCAAAAAATTGTAATTGTCCTTGTGAGCCAGAGTTTAAAGATGGTGCATTACAATAGATCAGTGACTAAGAAATTGATTCATTTTCATTTCCTTTAGGAAATTAGAGCAGGTAGTTGGCACCCTGCACCCCCTGTTTGAGATGGACTACCTTCTTCCCCGTACCTTCATGGCCATGTTGCTTCTGGATGAATTGGTAGTGGTGATCAAATCAGGGAAGATTCCCTTTGAAATCTGTGCTGCTACCATCTTCTATTATGTGAAAGTTTCTCGACCTAGACCAACAGATTATTATATCCCCATGAATGAAGACACGGTAATTTTTCATATTCACTTAAATGTAAATTAAGAATAATTTAGATGTTTTCTTAAAATTTCTAATAAAGGATGACCCATGAGACTGATCAGCTGATCATCCTCTCAGTTCATCTTTTTTTGGATATTTTCATGTGTGTATAATTGATATTTATGTTTGTATAATTGATTTTGTATATCAGGAATAGAAGGTTTACCATATTTAAGTTTAATTAGATCAACAGGTTTTAGCTATACTGGTCACAGACCACAAGAGCTTTACATGATAACCTTTCATCCCACTTCTGTTAGCAGAGTTTTGTTACCACTATACCTCCTAAACTGCTGTGAGGATGACAGCAAAACATTACAGATGCATTCATCCCAAAGCCTAGTTGGTCCTAAATGAGAATGGTGACCTCTTGTTATTTCTACTACTCTAAAATGGATGGGCATATCGAGAAGTGGTTTTCACTAAAATTTGTCTTATGATGTCTGGTTGGTCCAAAACAAGAGTTGTGCCAATCTGACGTTCAGTATGGTTGCTCTGTTGGCCTTTTTGAAAACTATGTTATTGCTACTTCATCTGAACAGATAGTCTTATTGACAGGAGGTTTTCACTAGAAGACTTAATATGATGTCTAGTTGATCCTCAATGACATCCAGTACGGCCACTATAGTGCCCATTTTTAAAACTCTTATCATTACTCCTCCTGAAGAAATGGTTGTATCAGTATGGTTTGCACTGAAAGACCACTTACCTTATTTTGGTGCACTCCGATTTTCAACTCAGAATGAGGGGGAAAATGTAGTTCTGCCATATAACACACATGATATAATACATTTTGAAATTTTGTTAATTTCACTCTGTTTTCATAGTGTAACAACAGTTGGCCATTTTAGATAGTGAATGAAAAGTTCAGTATATCTTTCCAATTATATGGATGGTCCTTTGAAGGTTTGTTGGAAGGTTTGCCTTGTTGATGGAGTTGAATCTATTTCCTCAAATCCCTTAAATTCAGCTTCATTGTCATCACTCTCGTAAAGTCAATCTATGTCATAGTATGTGAAAGTTTATTTTCCAGTATTTTGGATTATCATGACATCTCTAAAATGTATCTCTGTGTCCTAGCTAGAATTTACCAAGACAGTGCATTGTAATAATGTTTGATGCATCAAAGATTTAGCCGGCACTAATTTTTACCTTCAGAAACACCATGATGAGTCACTTAAACATAGCTTATTGTACTGTAAGTATGAAATAATGTAGTTTAAAATGAGAAAGAAAACAAAGAACCAAGTTTAATTCTGAAGAAAAGTAAATAAAATGCAAATTTAATGGTACGTAGACAAAACAAAGTTACTATCGGTACGTTTAGCATATCAAAGCTTGTATTAGCGCTGATTACTTTGAAAGACCACACTGAGTCAACAAAGCACCGTCCACCTTTAAAAACACCATGGTGTTAATTAAATATTGAAATATTGCTCACTCCATTGCAACAAAGAACCAAGCATATTTTCTGAAGAAAAGTTAATACATTGCAAATTTACCTACTAGACAGATGCATTGTAAGTATGTTTAGCATATCAAACCTTAGCTGGCGCTGATTACTGTAAAAAGACCAGACTGAGTCATTGAAGCCTTAATCATGTTATAGCTTCAAAGATATATAAGATACTATAATTTAAGATGAGGAATATAAATGAGAACTACTTTTATTTTCCAAAGAAGAATTTTTTCCCTAACTTTACATATTAATTGATTATTTGTTTTACAATGTGTCACTGTTACCATAACAAACTGTAGTCACCCAAAATATGTCCCCTAAATGTGTCTCTGATGAGAACATTAACACTGCTTGATTTCAAAATATGATATTTAAATTCAACCAAGAACAAATGAAGAAAAATGCATTTGATCCACAGTTATGGAATACTCAATATTTACTTTACAATCTTGTTATTCATCAGTGCAGTACTTTGCACTGCTTTAGAACAAGTTGTCAGTCATTATGTACATGTATTTCTCACCACAGAACAAAATGGTAAACACTGATGTGAAACGAAATGAGTTTTTTAACATAATCAAAGAACAAGACTATCAAAGTTTGTAAGCATTATTTATTTCTTTAATAAGACTGGTACTGGTAAACTGTTTAGTTACAATGCGATGTGCAACTGATTTAATATTACACAAGGAGTGAATGTGACTCATGTAGGCAGCTATAGTGCCTTTATCCTTCTGTCTGAATGAAACTGGAAAAAAAAAAACTTTGTTTGTAGTTCTTGTATAAAACACACATCCCTGACTGAAAATAAGAGAGTTGTATAGAAAAAGTGCACATTATACACAGCTAAATATGGTGTGATGTCCTCTTGGTTCTAAATGAAAATGGTGCCATTCTGATATTTAATATGGAGGCACGTTTCCCTCGATCTGATGCATAATGTGACTTGTATGTATTTAGTGTTTGCATACATTGTATACAAGTCACTCAGAAACTTACATCCTTTACATGTTATCTAGGACAATAACCCTCATCAGGAACATGATTTAAAATATGTAGAGTTTATAGCTAAGAATCTGAGGGGTTCCAATAATCCAACATTCTGATTGGATAAGGCAGACAAAGCTCCGTTACATAGTAAATTCATGGTCAAACCTGTAGTCTGCAAGTGGAAAAATGTTGAAGAATCATATGTCAGTTTTGCATTTTTTCAGAATAGATTGAAAAGAAAAATTCTTAGAAATTGCAGAAATTCCATCTTCTGAGATGATTGGTGGTTATTCTTTGCCAAATCAGGTTTCAGAAGCTGAGACTGGGGAAGAAGGTTGTAATTCCGTTATCAGCTGAGATTGTGCAGCCATTGAAAAAAAAGTGAAATATGACCATATGTTTTGAGCAAAGTGGGCAAAGAAATGGCCATTCCTATTGTAAAACAATAGAGAAATGATGTGTAATGTATGTATCAAGCAAAACAAGAAAATTGCATTCATGACATTATATACAAATTATCTAACTAATACTGTTGAAAAATAATTAACAACTTAGATAATGTTATGTTTGTCATTAAGCGAGTTACATACTATAATACAACAGGGAAGGACATTGAGTATTGATGAATATTATTTAGGTTTTTTTACCTTAAGCCATGCAACTGTTTGCTAATTTATTTGCAGGCTTGGCCCTCTTTTAAACTTTTACTTGGGGAATTGGTCCCTTTTAAAAAAATCCTAGAAGCAACTGTTGACAGTTTCTAATATTACCATGTCCATGTGCCTGTAACGTTTGTCATTTATTTGTTGTCACATGTATAGTGTTTTATTTTAAACTATTTCATATATTCAGAGCCATTACTCACAAATTATTTGAAATTTATCTTGTATTCTTAGCTTTGAATAAAAAAAGTACCACCATTTATAACATTTAAAATCACTGTACTAAGAAATTATCAAGTGCAAACATATTAATGTGTGGTTGTGGAGGGGCAGGGTAGACCAACCCCATTTTTACACTGACCCATCAGCTAGCCAAGTAGCACCAAATAATGCGTCCAAACAGAAATGTGCAACGGCTTTTTCAGCCAGAATGCCCAAAAAGACTGGATGCATGAAGAGGTGGGCCAGAAAATAATCCCTTAAATAGTCATCTGAGATGAGGTCAGCCCTGCCTCATGGCCAATTCTAGAAACCTTTCTTGACTTTCTCGAGCAGAGAGGCTGCAGGGACCAGGGCCAGCCCCACAACACATTGATAGTGAGGGTCCACATAAGAGAGGCCAGCACTTTGAAGAGGTTTAGGTGAGGTACCAAGCCATTGACGAGCTTCTGAAAGACCTTAACCTTTGACTTCCTTGCTGGCTGAAGGAGTTACATAAGGTTTATGACAGTCGGCTAAAGGCTTTGTGTAGCCAACAGCAGATCGACAGCTGTGTGTTCATTTAATAATTGTACGGTTGAGACAGCTAGTTGCTTCAAAGGAATTTAAGCTCTTTGTGTTTCTAAGAGGGCTGGATTTCTGCGTTCACTGTTACATGTCAGAAGATTTGTGCCCAACCACCACCAGAATCAAACGAGGCATACCAGCCAATCAGAATTAGAGGAATATAAAAATCTACCAGTAGGAGGAGCTAATCTCTCAGACTGACAAGGGGACAATGAAATAATTTTATCCTTACCTTTGTAAAATTAATCAGTGGTTCCTGACCTTTGAGAAGGGTGGAGTGTAGTTGAACTACAAGGAAGTATCAAAAAGGATTTTGGGGGAAAGACCACTCTGAATGAACAAGACTCATAAAAAAGGGGGAGAGGAATTGAACTGGGAAAGGAATTGGAAGCTTCTACAAAAGTTCCAAGGTGCAGATAAGAGATGGCACTGAACTCCCAAGAGAGGAAAGAGAAAGTACAAGAATTAGTACAGAAGGAGTGCAGAACAAAAGAGTACAAAAAGTTGCACAGGAAGGGTGCATGGGGAAGGAGAAATAGCACAAGAAGTGGCACAGGAAGAATGCAGGAGGGAAGAAGAAGGGAGAATAGAAGAAGAGAGAAATGAATGCAGATGTGTACAAGGGACTACTCACTGAAAGGAGACTCTCTCACGTTAGGATGTTAACTCTCTCATGTGATGAAATAAAGAAAGGCATTTGTTAACAGACAAATTAATATATTAATTTATGAGTGAAGTATAATTTGGAAGGTTTATGTCCAGAAATTGAAAGATTATTTAGTATATTAATATTGATTAATTTGTTATATATTTTACTGGGAGTTGTTCATGTATTTAGGCTGTCAGCATTGCTGACTGGGGACTTGTGAGTCATTTAAAATTTAAATGACCACCTTCTGCCATTATTAGTCCTGATACTTTAGAGGGGATGTGACAAAGACCTACAGGAGCTGGTCTTGAAAAATGTTGTAGAGGTCAACATTTAGCCACAAAACGAACCATCTAAAATGAAGGCTGATGCCTATGCTATGCAGTGATAGTACACAGCACCCAGGGAACCACAGTACAGTATTAACAAAAGGTCTTGATTGTGGATGACAATTTTGCAGTGGGGAAATCTTACCTACATCACTGGCTCCTAAGTTGAGTATATGACTCAGTGAGCAAGAGTTGTGCCACCATCAGTAGAAAGTGCTGAGGTAACACCTGTGCTAACTGAGTTGGGTCTCCACAGGGCCATCTAGAAGAAGCTTGTCACTTACAAGAGCCAAGACTAGTTCAAGAATCTCTGTTATAACCTGAAAGTAGAAGACATTCTCAAAGCAAAAGAGAAACAAGAAAAATGCTATACTGCATTAACATTGAGATGTTCTGAGCATATGTTCTTAAAGATACTTGGTAGTTTAGTGTGAGTTGGCTAGATGGCAGCCAGTAGCATATGAAGGGCAATGTACACCTGACCTGTTTCAAGTGTAACTGAAAGGGAGTTGCAGCTACCCTCAGTGCCAGAGAACACCCAGCAGAGCCTCATGCATGAAACTAAATTTGGGGCTCTCAAGCAAATAATATATCACTGGCTCCCAGGCCCACTCTAACCTGTAGATGTTTAGGCACCACAAGAAGTCTCCTGCATTATGCCATCCACCTTCCAGTTTTCCCAGTTGGTATAAATACTGGATGCCGACACTGGAGAGCAAACGTTTCTCCATCAGGCCATCTGTTGTATGTGGTGGAGTGGAAGGCTTTTGTGGTTTTAGCTTTGACTGTGTCAGATGGCTTTTGGGCTGCCAATGTAGTAACCTGACCATCCAAAGTGACAAATAATCACTGGGCCCACTCTGTGAATCATATTACTGAAGGAAGCTGTATCTCTTGAGCGTACTGATGACTGAAAAGCTGCTTTGCCAGTATTCGGTTAAATTGTGCAACAATACCTTGTTCTTGATAGTTGCCAACCTTGCCCTTTTTCACCTGCATGCCATCCTTGGCAAAGAGTTGCAACACAACACCCTTAAACTTTTGACTAAGGTCCATCTGGAGCAGCTTGGGTCATTTAAGAGGTACACATTATTAGATGCATGTCAAGGCGCTGGCCATATCTGTGGAGTGTTTTGAGGTGGGCAAATTAGCTTTATAACTGAATGTTGATCAAGGTCAGTGTATACCTATGTGTCTTGTGACTGACCTTATTGTGGGGAAGGAAGGAAGAGCAAATCTGTCTGGTGTACAGTATTTGGATGGTTGATGTCAAATTGTTTCCCTGTGAAATACATTGAGGCTGGAAGATTAGTCATAGTGTCCATTACCAAGCAAATATTCCTGCAATTGGATTAGCCTCCAACATTTTCTATGGGTACATTTGGTAGTTTTGCTGCTATTGCACTCTGATTTGTTGGTCTGTCTAGCACCACTGGAGCAAATAGAGGGGTTGCTACTTAATAACAACTTCAAACAAATTTTCAGAAAAGCATCAGTCATTGTGTGCACAAATGGGTCTGAGCCATTTCCTTTTCAGGCAAACATTGCCAGGTACAGCATCATTTTGTGGCTTTATATAGGACATAAAAAGCATCCAAATATATTGGGCAAGAGGCAAATGTGGTGCTAAAGCCTGTATGCATCAAGGGCTGTGTCATCTGATCCAAGGATGACAAAAAACAACTAATCCTGTATGGATGGTCATATCAGTTTTCACCAGAAGACTTGTAATACCTAGCTTGATGAAAATGGTGCTGGTGTGACATTCATTAGCTATTTTGAAAATCTTGTTAAAGCTACATATCATGTATGAATCATCATATCAACATGGGATTTTCACCAAGACCTTTTTTGATATTTGGATGGTCCTTGATGAAAATAGTGTGGATCTAAAATCCAATTTGGCCACCACAGCAGCCATCTTAAATGAGTTGTGATTGCTACTTTCAATTGGATGGTCATATTTGTATGTAATGTTGACCATTTGGACCTAAATGAAAATGGTACCAATATTGAATCTGATATGCAGTGTTTCACATTCAGCGTTGGCTCATGGGTTTCCCATAAGTTTTTGTCCATGTCCCCAAATAGTGACCTGTGCGCCCACCCCTGGTGTGCTGTTTTGTCAGTAAAAATTAAAAAATTAAGCATACAACTTTTCATTAATGGAAGTCCATCCAGGGTACTTGCAATGGCCAGAGTCACAAAAGGTGATCTAACTTGTAAGATGGCAGTGAATATCTATTTTAAAATAATGTATCTGGCAATGAAAACATTCAAGTCGCCAGCATTGCACGTAAAGTGTTTGGTAGCCTTTAACATAACCTGTTTTCAAGGTTAAAGCCACCCCTATTGTGAGGAAGATTTAATTTTTTTTGATTTTGAAATAAATGCAGAAGAGATTAAATTTATGCAAATACATAATTTGTCATTTATTTAATGATCTGTTAGTTTGGAACAAAAGTTATTCAAAAAACAGAGATATTTATTCTAACCAGTGCTAATAGAAAATGTGTGTATTTTAAAGTTAAATGGAACAAGATCTGGAATGTAAAATTCCATGGTGCAGCTAATATCGGCTTAACTATTTGCATGGAATAGTGCATAAGGCTGCAACCAAAGCTTGCCACCATGGTCTGTCTGAAGCACATCTCTCCAGGTGTACCTAGGTCCACTTTTATCCCTTCATCTCCTTCTACTCTGTCCTTCTCCAGATCTTATTAGGTCTGCCTCTCTTTCATTGGCCATCTAGGGTCCATCAGAGGGTGATTATAAGGATATGGGTGGGATTCGGAGGACATGTCTTATCCACCTCCATCTGCGCATTTGGACTTCTTGGTGATGGGTTTGGTTTAGTCCTTCTATGCAGTTTGGTGTTTTAGATGCTCTGGGGCCAAACAGATGTCAAGAATTCTGCACAGGCATCTGTGCTGGAACATTTCTATCTTATAGTTTATGGTTTTGGTCATTTTCCAAGAGACCACTCAGTATAGTAGGCTCTCAGGACTTTACTCTTGAAAAGCCTGATCTTAGTTTTCATGCTGATGCTTCTGGCCCACAATGTACTCCTGAGTGCTGCAAATGTTTGTTAATGATATCAACTTGGTTCTAAATGAAAATGGTGCCAATCTGATAACCAATATGACACCACAGCAGCTAATTTTAAATCTTTTAATCACTGAAGAATGTCAGAGATGGTTTCAACACTCAGAATTTAAAATAAGAAATGAAGTTAACTTGAATTCCTGGAAATTCATTTTGGCCACTAGAGTGCCAGTCTGTCTGAGTGACTATTGTTCAGTAATATTTCCTTTCTTCATGTGGTGGCCTAATCATTAGCACAGACTCACAATCAGCTGGTAACAAGTTCAAATCGTATCCTGACCAGCCTTAATCAGTTGTCATGGCATATATTGTTGCAAGGCCCTTAACTCCCAATGCCTTGGCATCCATAACAATTGTTATTTTTGTTTGCTACCATAAATATCCTGTAGTTAGCTAGCAAACACCTTGTTAACAATACTAGTTTGCATTTACTTTCAGGCGATTAGAAATGCTCTTTATGCCTTGGGAGATGTGTGCAGAGCAGTTCAAATTCCAGATGAAAGGTATTTCTTTCACACTAATAATTAATGTGATCCACTTTTAATTTGTGGTTATGAAGTTTCATTGTTTAGTTAAAAACAACACATTTGTGGGGTCCTTAATTTCATGGATTTTTGCCCTTTTTTTACATTTCATATAGAACAGTATGTATCAAGAGATTAAAACACATCATATCCATCTTTGATATTTTCATGGGGAAATAGCGTCTAACATTATTCAAGTATACATTGCGTAAAATAGGCAGAAACTGTGCTTGACATTTCATTTTCTTGAACTTTAATGCTTTCACATTCTTTAGATGTTTTCAATATTTATTGCATTATAATTTTACTGGGTATTCATTATTGTAAATGGACTCAAGTAAATGGGAAATAAAGAAGGTCACAAACCATCATGAGATAGTTTGCAATAATTGCTGTAGCATCAGTAATGGTAATTACATTGGAACAGAGCTTTGATAGCGATGAAATTTACATACCACATAAATCGTGATGATCAGTTTTCATTGTTCTTTGTTTTTAGCTCCCATGGACCAGAAGAGCTCATGGGATGACGTGTTTTCTGTCATCCATCCTCTGACATTTGTCTGTTTGTTAGGAATGCCATGAAACTATATGTTCACATAGATATTGACATAAACATTTCAGTAGAAGACTTAATTATGATATCTATTTGGTCCTCAATGAAAATGGTACCAATCTGACCTTAAGTATGTATGCCACAATGAACATACTAAAAATGTTTCACTAATTCTCCTGAATGGATGGTCATATCAGCAAGGGGGTTTGTATCAAAAGTCTTCTAATGGTGTCAAGTTGGTGCTAAATAAAAATGGTGTTGATCTTACATTAATATGGCTGCCACCAAGGCTAATTTAAAACCCTTATCTCTCTAGAATATCAGAGATGGTTTCCACATTCAACAGTTAAAGAGAAGAAATAATCTAATCTTAAATTCCTAGAAATTCTTATCAGACAGTCGTGTGTCAGTCCCATTGAGGGACTCTTGTCTAAGTATCTATAGTAATGATTGTGTATAATATTTCAGAGGGGACTGGGATTTTAGAACATTATAACTGAGAAATGTTATAATTAAATTCATTTATTTTTCAAATGTTTATGTATTTGTCCATTTCATTGACATTGGACAAATGGTAAACAATTTACTGGTATGATCACTATCAGAACTTGTATATAATGGTAATTAGAATTTACAAAATGATGTACATGTCAATTATTATTCATTAAACTTTAACTTGATACATCTTGAACAATGCAATAGCAATTATACCAGACAAAAAATAAAAATACTTAAATGTTTCTTCCAAAATTGGCTTTTGTTTGGTCTTTCTTTTTTATCTCACTTCTGTCGACTGCTCCGGTGGCCTAATGGTTAGAGCGTCCGCCTCAGATGCAGGAGGTCGTGGGTTCGATCCACGGCTGAGTCATACCAAAGACTTACAAAAATGGCACAAACAGCTGCCTCGCTTGGTGCTCAGCATTAAGAGGTTAGTGTTAGGACTGGTCGGCCTGGTGTCAAGATAATGTGACTGGGTGGGACATTATGCTACATGTCTGTGACATGATGCCCCAGTGCTTGACATCACAGTAAAACTGCCACACTGCAGACATTGTAGCGATATGACTGAAAAACTGTTAAAGCTACGTTAAAAATCCAAATCACATCACATCTCACTTCTGCCAAAGAATGGCCATTTTTTAATCAGAGATGCAAAGCCTACCATGGACCAAATTTGATCCCTTTATTTCTTGTGACACCTAAAAAAACATCTTGCATTTGACCTAAACTCTTCAGATTACAACAATAAGGTAATCAATTAACAACTTACTGTGTACACATGCTGACCTTAATCCCATTACTCAGCCAAGCATAATATGACCAGTTGCAACAACTGGAACAGTATTGGCACTCAGTAGATTTGTTCTCTCTTGTTTCTGTAATGTATGGATAGAATGCAGAAAAATAATTTTGAATTTTAATTTTAACAAAGAAGTCTGTTCATTTTCAAAAGTAGTAGATTTCAGATATAAAATGGTATGTGCGGAAGATTGCCTTAAAAAATGGTAATTTTTGTCCTACTGCAGCTTGACTGGTTGAATCATGTCTATGTTAAAGCCAGGTGAGCACTAATCATAGGTAACCCAGACAGTCTGTTCCCCATTCATAGGTCACATGCTTGACTTTGTACACAGTGTTTACAGCTTTTGATAGAAGTAAAGGAAGTAGACGATCTTCATAAGGATAAGGGGTATAGAAGGGGACACATATAACTAATTTACTTAAACAATTTGAAAATAAAATATTGTGCTTCATCAGTGCGATCAAAATTTTCTTAGGCAAATTAGATTTTTTTGGGGACAGTCCCATTGGGCATTTCAGTTGGAATACAGGAGGGGCCTGATTTGAAATTAGACAGGGCCCCAACAATCAGAATAACTTCAGCCTTTTCTATCAGATTAAGAAAGAAACCACAGATGTAATTCCTTGCCATTGAGAACTATATTCTGAACTACTTTTGTTCATATGGATCAATATGGCAGCTGAAGAGACAAAGTCACAATCAGAATGATCCCATCCATATGTGGTGCATGCTAACTGAACACATCAAATTGATGTGTATTCCTGCAACTACTTCTGAAGTTATTTTTGACCTAATGAAAATGGCCACCCTGGAATTCTCAAAATTTCCTCCAAATTGTAAACAAGCTTGCTTCTAGAACCTTATATACTTGTAAACAAGTCTAGACCTTGAACTCAAATTGAAGTAAACAACTCATTTTATAACATACAAACATGACAAAAATGACATACACAAAAACTCAACCCTCAGTTATGGACAGAAATCATCATAAATTAAATATACATAACATCAAATTTGACAGTATACTTGCATTGGGGGCTTTCAGGTTTGTACAAATGATTTTTAACTGCAATCAAATAAAGATTCTTTTACCAAAAGTAAAAAAAAAAAATACTGTGGTTCGCATTTTGCCAGTTAAATCAGAGGAAGTAACCTATAATCAAGACTATTGAACAACACAGGTTATGTCGAGTTCACAATTTGCAGAGAAAGTTTAAAATGTACAGATTTCATAAATTTCAATAAAGTAAGTTATTTACATTAGCAAAATAATAACTATGGGACTGAATTGAATGATCTGTAAATTGCAGCTGAAGAAAAATAAAATCTAACAAGTAACACTCTGAAGTAGATAAAATAAATTATGGGTAGGATTAGCTTGGAAAACAGTGAAGTGTATGAAGTCTTTGGAATATAATTGCTGTATTGTGTTTGTAAGATGCCTTACTCCTTGTGTCCCTAGGCAAAACAAGCATGTGTTATTAATGAATTAGTTGCTGTATTGTGTCCTTTACGCAAAATACCTAAAAGCAGTCATAGCCCAACTAAAACCATGTATTGTTTCTGTATCTCAAATGCTTGCCAATAATCTCATTACCTGAAGGATGGTCATATCAACATGAAATTTTTACTACAAGACTTATGATGTCTAGTTGGTCCTAAATAAAAATGGTGCCAATCTGACATCCAATATGTTGTTATTGCTATTTCTCTTATGAAGAAGACATAACATGGGGTTTTTACCAGAAGACTTCTTATGCTGTCTGGTTTGTCCTAATTAAAAATGGTGCCAGTCTGACCTCCAATTTGGCCACCATCTTGAAAATCTTGTTTTCTCTACTTCTTATAGATGGATGATCATACCAAAATGTGGTTTTCACCATAAGACTTCATTTGATGTGTAGTTGGTCCTAAACAAAAATGGTGCTGAATTGAGCCCAAGACGCTTACCATGTTAGCCATCTTGAATATCATGTTTCTCTTGAAGTATATCCTCTTGAATGGACAGCCACATTGACATATAGTTTTCACCAAAAGACTTCTAGTGGCAACTAGCTGGTTTCTAAATAAAATGGTGCCAGTCTTGCATTCATTATTGATGGGATAGCAACTAATTTGAAAATTAGTGAAAAATATCTGAAATCTACTTTGCATTTAGGACATGGATTGTGAAAATTCTGCTGATATTGAAAATTTTGCACAACAGTTTTAAATCTGGGTTGGCATAATCATAAAAAAAATAATAAATTGGATGCAAATTTTCATGAATTGTGTGCACTTTAGTTTCAAGAAACTGTTTTACTCCTGCATGATGTTGCCATTTTGAGCCACCATTTCAGTTGTGTTGAAGAACAATTGTAGCGGAGGAATGG
>JAECUM010035557.1:0-21070 GCA_016617855.1 Megalonaias nervosa
CCAGTGCTAGACATCACTATAAACTGCCACACTGCAGACATCGTAGCGATATGACTGAAATTTTTTTAAAGCTACGTTAAAAATCCAAATCACACACAACACACACACACACACGGAAGACTATCGGTCAGACATGTGATCATTCAGATGACTATACGGAAGACTATCGGTCAGACATATGATCATTCAGATGACCATACGGAAGACTATCGGTCAGACATATGATCATTCAGATGACTATACGGAAGACTATCGTCCGGAGAAATATCTTAATATTATAGAGCGGGCTATGTCGTGACAGACTTGCCTCTTTTATAAAACTTTGTTCCAGGCTAAGCCTGTTCAGCTGAATGATCTATGAAGTCAGTACAGTGATTTTAGTTCTGTTTTCTCATACAAGTCCTCTTTTTACAGCTAAAATATATACGTCACTCTTTTTCATATCTGATTTGTACATAGTTATTGGGCGAGAAAATATTTTCTGGCGTTTAAAGATTTTAACAAGAAAACAATATTAGTATGTCTTGAATCAAATCAATAGAAACCACCAAGCATTTATTCAAACTCTGTCCGAAGTGTAGTCAGCAGCGAACTGAGTTAATGAGAAAATCACTCTCAATGACGTATCCAGCTGTTAGCATAGATTTGCTGCTTTTATGGAATGGATGATGCAAATGAAAAGCATATAAAACTACAAAATGTATGCGAAGATACTACTAACACCAGATGATTTCAATAACTTGTTCAAATGCGAATGCTGTCATTGTGCCCCCCCCCCGCAATAAGTTTTCATTATTATTTTTACTACATGTTGTCATGTTGAAAAATGTTGCACTACTTATTTCATGTAAGGAGAAGACCACCTAAGTTGTTGGAACCTGTGCCCGATCCCCAGATCTTATACTATGACAATAAAAATGTGCTTATATTAAATCAAAAGGTTTACGCTAACAATTCAACGATTTTTATGAGTCAGAAAATGGAGACCCCCATTTAAAAAAAAAAAAACAAACAAAAACCATTGCTAAGATAACAAGAAAGCAGTTTAATATAGGTGAAAAGAAAACCGGCTTCTGTGTATGTACAGGTATTGAAATTAAACTTCTCGAAGAACTTTGTGCACACATGATTAATATGTGAAATGCGCTCTATACGCCGTCGTGGATTGCGGTTGGTGCTTTTTGATTTTCGTACAAATTCGGATATCGTTTAGTAAAAAAGATTGGTCTTGGTTATATCATCAAACAAACAGAAGATTATCGATCAAACTGTTACCGCAAAACTCCATTTCAAATGAAACTTCTTACATCAAGACATTATTGTTTCTTTAAAAAAAAAAATATTCGAGTTGTGCGAGGTCAGTCTGCACACACGGAAGTTGAATGATCTTATTATTAATTTTAGGACGTCATAAATGACATTTGTAATCACGGTCCTTTTTCTGAAACAATTTGTCCTTTTTTCCAACCCCTCCTGTTCATACCCAATTTGCACATGCGTAAGGATTGATATAATGTCCCTGTCAAAGAAAAAGATCTTTGTCTGCCTTCAACCAAGTGAAAAAGTTATTGTCAAAGATTCTGAAATGTATTGATGAACGAAGAAATTTTGTCACGAGATTATGTCAAGATTTGCAAGTAAACAAGAATTAGTCGAGTGCAGGTGACGTGAAAATAGTGTTTTGTTTGTTTTCTTTCTTTTTAAATACAAATATTAAAATTAAACTTTCAAAGGTACGTCGAATGCACTTGACTGAGCTCGCTCGGTACTTAATGGATAAATGCTGTAGCTTTCTTTAGGCTCTTTAATAAGACTGGTTATTTTTTTTTATTTTTTAAATACACGGAAGCTTTTTGGGGAAAAATATAGTTACCAGACAACTCTTTTTTTTTTGTGAGCAATACAATCGCTACATCAGGTCAATGACATTTATTCAAGGACATTTATAAAATTTGCTTAAGAACTTGGTTGGTAGCATCTAAACAACAAACAAATGTTATACTATATTGTAAAAGTGTTATTATGTATCATATAGTTCAAGTTACGAGGGATTATCGATAAAACATATATCCCACCAATCCATATCCCACCAATCCATTGTTATCGAACCTGGTTAGGTCAAGACAAAATTGCTTCTTTTGAGCGTTTCAAATCACGTGAAGCATGTCCTTGCTCGAAAAAGTGGAAATATCTCAGTATTAATTCCTTACCATGTGAGCATAGTTCTTTTGTTTTAAGCTATTCCTCTTTCTCAATCAAAAACGGAAATAGGTCTTCTTTGCACGTGCTTATGAGGCTATGAAATTCATTCTGATTAAATCTTGATCTCAAACATGACGGAGATCTGACAGGCACCGATAAAAGTTCATATTCTGGTGACCTCTTGGAAAACCCAGTTAACTTATTTTTAGTATCCTATTAGAAAAACCTTGCATTTCGCGTTAGAGGGTGTTGTCCTTGTTCACTTTCAACAGCATGAACAACGTAATTAATTGGTGAATAGAAAGGTACACAAAACATGACCTCATAACTGTGCCTGTCAGATCTCTTTATTGATAACTAAAGCTTAATGAAGAAAATAATCTTAGTTTGACATGAACAGGCTTTAGTGAAGGAATCTGTAATTTCTTGATGAGCCAAGAAAATGTAGACCTCAGTTTATGAAGAATTATTAAGTTATAAGAGAGTGAGTGAGAACAGATAAAGTCAAAATATATTTATTTATGTAGATATTGAAAACTTTGTCATCAGATGTACTTGTGGATGTAATTGATGCAACGTTTGGCACTTAGTTGTGTAATGTCACTATTGCTTTTAGATTTCGTAGGGAGTGGAGCTAATATTCTTTTAGAAAAAAAAATAGAATAAATAAAATTTTGACATTCTGCTCTGAGTACAGGTCTATATAATCAAGGGCAGTCGAGTATTATATTGGTGCATTAGAAGTGATAAACTTCTTTACGGAACAAATGTTGTTACCAGTAAGGTGTAGTGGGCTACACAGGGAGCGATGACGTGGGGGCGGGGGCACATGGAGCACGTGCCTCGCCTCTCCCCGGTCCTATACCGCCCCCCCCCCGATTGCCGAGGATAAAATTACATAAGTTTAAAAATCTCTATATAGGTCTAAATCGTCTAATAATTAGCCCGATATAGCCATAATAATTATACACATACAAAGGACAGTTTAACGACTGCGTTCAGGGTGATGTTGTGTTTGGTCCAAACTTTCGGTTCTTTCTTCCACACATACACATGCACATACATGCGAGCGCACTCACAACATCACACTTTTATCTAATGTGAAACTGTGTATTAAAAACATTATTGTTTGACCTTTAGTCGACCCTATCAAAGAGTATCGGCTAGACTAATACCCAACCGTTATTGGTACTAGAACTGGAGACATTTGATATTATTTTATACTTCCAGTCACTATTCTTGTTGGCTGCATTTACTGTTAATCAAAGTATGAATATTATCGACCACCAGAGGGGAGAGATAAGGCACGCTTTGGAGGGTTAGATATGACAATCCTCGTTATTTTGCCATTCCGTGCCTCCCATAAAATTTATTTTCAAATAAAAGAAAATATTTCCACCGTGCAGGCGAAAAGCATGTCTTCTGATAAGTAAATGGTGTATCAAGCGTATTGAGTGGATATCTTGGCACAATATAAGAATTCAAGAATCAGTATCTCGTCAAATTAGCTGGGAAAGCAAAACAGTAAAGGAGTTCCTGGGAAAGAGGCAGGATCGATGCGCTTAATGAGATATGAAGGCAGCCTTCTTACAGACAAATTACTAATTTGCAGTATGGATACAGTTATGGATGGAATGTATGCGATATGCGTAGAGGAGCTCCAAAGGCTGCCCCAATTAACTTCGTCTTACCTATCGCACGGATACAGAGACCACATAAATAGTTGCCATGGTAGTGAGTGCGTCACTGTAGTACACAAAACGCTTCCTGGTGCATTGCTCGTCTAAATACAGTGTTTTTCTGATTGATATATAATGTGGCAAATTTTGCAAGCATGCGAAGTAAATTATCAGCAGACTTGCAATTTTGGCCCCACAAATCAAGTCTAAGACCTCAAAGAGCAGGGTACGTAATGTACACTTCCTATTAATAAATGTCATAAGTATTTCCTTTTCCCTGCTGGTATGTCGTTTATCATATACACAAGTGATGGAATTATAGCCTTTTAAAAGGGTGGGCCAGTTATAAGCAGATTTGTCAGTTAGTCATTGAAAAGCTCAAGACTCGTATCTTATTAAAACCAACTCTTATCTTATAGACCCACACTATTTAAGAGTTGTCGAAGTAGCTCTCCAAAAGTACAGAGTGTTGAGAGAGTGTGTCTGTAAAAACAGCCATCAAGAAAGTTGATGACTAATAATAATAATAATAATGATCATAATAATGTCTTTATGTTCTAAAAGTAGTGTCCATAATCTTTCATGTGATATAAAGCAGATGTAAAGTTTTACAGATTAAAATTGTTACTTAATTTGCCGAGTTAATTTGCATGTACAGAAAGGTAAGAGCAGAGATGGCTCTGCCGGACATGCGATCCAAAAGGTGCAGGGCTGAACCCTATATGATCAGCCAGGTTCGTCTACCGTGGGGTGACCTTGGCAAGTCTCATTACTCCAATTGCCTTGGCACATTTAACCTAGCTTTGCTGATACGCTGTGAAACACTAAATCAAGCCAAATCGTATGTACAACAAAATCCAAATTAGCAAATAAATTGCGAAAACGTCAGATACGTTCGAAATTAGGAACATATATTGCGAACAATTTAATTAGTTAACTTACATTTCAAAAGGTGTTGTGGTCTACATGGTTTTCACGGTGAAATAGATTGTAACTCTGCACAATTTCAATGCCAGATACAGTTAATCATTGAAAGGTGCTGTATATTTCTTTTGAAGCAAAACCTCTGCTGCTGCTTAAAGGTTAAGACAGTATAAATCGAATGTATGATGACCGAAACACTCGACTTCTCTTTTCTACTGTTGAGCACTGTTCTAAATTGGTACTATATTCGGTACAAAAAGAAAAAAAAAAAAAATGAGTGGCTCGAAGGGGCTGACGCAGTACAGGGCGAAATTGATTTTCAGGAATTCAAGATAAGACCATTTTTTTTCTTTTTTATCTGGAGTGTTGAAACCATCTCTGATATTCTTCAGCGATCATCGAATTAGCTGTACCTATATTACCACCAATTTTATTTAGGACAAAGTAGACATGATTAGAAGTGTTTTGGTGAAAATCCTATATCACAATGAACATTCGTTCAGTGCAGTTGTGACCACAACATTTGTAGGACATTGGTCGTGGCGGTCAGATATTAAAAATTCAATAACTTTAAATTTCTGAATGCTCAAGATCAAAATTTTATTCATCACTGTAGACCCATCCTTGACGAAACTTTGTCCAGTGACATTTGGTTTTGGATTTATGAATGTTTAAAGCGTGTGTTTTCAATCCTGCACAAAAGAGTCAGGCGCTACTTTCAGTAATGAGATTTCCTAAGTCAGTTTTTGAAAGGACTGAAATTTCATCACTAAAATATTTGTCTCTATTTTTTCAGTTACATCTAGGATAAACTTTCAAAAGATTCTTGTACCAAGAGTTTATATTATATTATAAATCAATCCTGACCATCTAAATCCATATATGCTCTGTTTTAAGATGACCCATTTCTAGACAGATTTCCGTTCTTAAATATCAATAGTAACGGAAGTTCTGAAAACCTCATGTCATAAATATCATCCATTAAGGCGAAGTAGTGACAACAAGATTTTTAAGACAGCTGTGTCAGCCATATTGAATGATGACTGGCACAAATTTTATTCAGGTCCGTACTAATTAACACAAGAAGCCTATTGACATAGCCATCCATTTGCACAGGAATAGAGATACCACTATTTTTAAGATATGATTTTCCATTTAGGAGGAGTAACAATAACATGATTTTCCAGATGGCTGTTGTGGCTGCCATATTGGACATCAGCTTGGCACCATTTCCATTTAAGACCAAAAGGACACTATAAGAAGTAATCTGGTGAAAACCTGACGTCAATATGACTTTTGGTTGAAGTAGAGTTGTGACAACAAGATTGTCAAGATGGTTGCCAAGGTGACCATATTGTGTATCAGATCAGCACCATTTTTATTTGGGATCAGACAGAATCCTAAGAAGTCTTAGAGTTAAAACCCCATGTTGATTTGACCATCCATTCAGAAGTGGTAGCAATAACAAGATTTCAAGATTGCGACGATATTAGACGCCACATTGGTACCATTTTGAAGGGGCCCCGAGTAGCCAAGTGGTCTAAAGCGCTGTTGGGATATGTGAGAAAGCTTGCCAGTAGCTTCTCGTGGGTCGGTGGTTCTTTCTGGGGTTTTCCCGTGTTCCTCCACCAATAATACTGGCCGCCATGTATAGCCTACCTTGTGCTGAAAAAATGGCGTTAAACCCTACAACAACAACAACCATTTTCATGTAAAACAAACCAGGTATCAAAAGAAGTCATTTCACTGAAAAACCCATGTTGATACGACTATCCATGCATGAGGAGTAAAGATAACAAGGTGTTAAAGATAGAGCTAGCATTTGTTTTAGTACGTGCATATCTGAAGTAAGACTAAACTGTATACTCTATAACCCAACTTATTCATCCATCATACACCAAAATAAATAATTCTTTTCTCTAACAATCTAACTCTATGTAAAATACGAAACTGCAGAGGGCCACCTTAAAATAAGATTAAAATTTCTGCAATTTTGTTACTTTTTTCATACCAACATGTTTTATGTTCTCAAAAAAAAAAATGGTAAAAAACAACGGTACATTAACATTTATGTTACGCGTGAAAATCAGCTAATTATGCTTATTTTGTTCTTACTAACACAATATGCCTTGTGGCCGTGTTGTGTGTGCAGTGACCCTAGTTATGCGGGAATCAGACGTCTTAGAACATATGAGAGAAATTAGCTTAAAATTAAAACTATTCCATTAAATAATAAAAAAATATTGTGAAAGTGTTTCTTTTCATTCAATATAAATGAAATCAACGGGAAAATGATGACTAAACAGATTCGCTTTTCCCCACATCCTAGTATTAGAAGAATAAACGAACATTTTACCCCTTGACTTCCATGAACCTGATATGCTCCATCTCCGTTCAGATTATAAACTTTATTAGTGAAATCTCATGAATAACTGTGGCAAGTTTCATGTTCCTGTAATTCAGCATAACATTGGTTGCCATGCTGTGAAAATTACATGTGCATTTTAAAAACACCTCACTTTTCATCATGGGGGTTGAGGGTTTGCTAGAGTGGGACTTTGCTACTAATGGACACGGTTATGTGGTGAAAAATATGAGAATTGTTCCAAAGAACTGTTTTGATGCTTGCGCCTTAAATGTTTCAGCTATAGAACCAAAATTAAATCATACAATAAAAAGACATATGTGGTCTTCATGGCTGCGCTCTACATATGTTATGAACTTTTGAGAAAGTGACAAGTGCAAGGTGACCTTGTATACACTTGCACTGACACACCTTTGTACTACTTTAATTTACTGTGGCTGAAATTTCTTTTAGAAATTGTACTTATGGAAATTGCACGTGATCTAAACACACGGGTAACAACGATGACTGCTCCCATGTGCTCAAAAAATCAGCCTGAATTTGTCGAAGGTACACTATCTTTGGCAGTTATTAAATTATGGAAAATGAATTTTGCCACAATAGACAATATCAGCTTCTGACAGTGCAATGAATGAATTACAAAATGCAATAAACGTAAATAAGCTTCGGCTCTTTGTTTCTTACAATTTACCTCTTAATTCCAGAATGTGAAAATGACCAAGCGGTGCAAGCAGTTTTTTTTCATAGATGCACTTCTGAACAAAGGCCAAGCGGTATTAAAGGGAATTATAAACTCTTTTAACAATACCAAAGATATCCGTTATAACCAGTGAGGAAATCCTGGGAAATTCTTTTTCTTTAAAACTCTAACCCTATGCAAAATATAAAACTGTACAGCGCTACTTATAGGCGCAGGAAATCAGCCGCAAGAAAGTCTGTAGCATGTAGAGATAAACAGACAGAGGCCTGGTGCGACAGTGCAGACCACGGACACGCATAATACCACCTCAAGAAAGTCTGTAGCATGTAGAAATAAACAGACAGAGGCCTGGTGCGACAGTGCAGACCACGGACACGCATAATACCACCTCAGCCTCATTCAGCAGTTGACACAGCAGAAGAGAGACAGCAAGTAGTTCCGCCTCCAGTAAATATAGCAGCACGGCCACGTTTTGCATGTCCTATGTTTGTGCTGCAGAATCAATAATTGCACCGGTTATAACACCAGTTGTAGCGCCTCTTGCAGCGTCGCCTCAGAACCGCTCCGTTTTCAGCAAGAAGAGCACAACAAGAAACAGAAGTATTTAGATAAGGTCCGGTTTCAATGTCAAGAGCAAAGAATGAATTAGCAGCTCTTAATTGGGCAATATTTGAAAGTCGTGGCAGAGCAGTTGCGGTAGACTTCATAGATCTTACTGGGGCAACATTCCAACACCATTAGCCACATAAAATATCAGCACTTGATGCCCAAAATATTAACATGCCGAATGAACTTCTTGCCAGGCCATGAGCACAGACTTTTCGAAGGAATAGAAGCTGCGCGAGCTTTTACGCGAAGGAGACAGGGATTGCATTGGAGCAACTAGTAGAACAGCAACCGGCACCAGTACGCCAACGTAACTGACATCTTCAGCAGAATTGCTACCAGAATTCCCAGCCTTCAATCTTGGCTAATGACTTTTACATTGTAAATTCGCATGACATGAAGTTATCGGCAGGATCATATCCTTTAAAACTTCGGCAATAACTGTAAAAGTCCATAGAACCTCAGTTGTGTTATTGTTTTCAAACTCTATCGCAGTCCCGGTGCTTATATTTTATAGGCTGATGATTTTGCAAGGGTCTCTGGAATATAAATGTGTCCACTTGTATATAACAACTGACCTCCTTTTTTAGTGGTTGTGCCATGTATTGTAAAACCTATTTTGCATTTTCTAATTAGAACTGTGATGTTATCATACAAAATATGTATTGGATGTTTCATAATATATGCTGCTGTGTAAACTGTTACTGAAACTTAATAGAGGAGTACGCATCCTTCGCCAAAGAAAGTATCTTCTCTTTTGCTGTAAAATACTTTTCAGTTTCACCAACAATCCTGCAGAATTCAATATCATCTATGATACTATCCATCATGAGATAATGTGTCTCCTAGACCATTGATCTAAGACTCAGCCAGCAGGCATAGACAGTTAAGCTTTTTGGATATTAACAGCAGCTTCTTTTGCAACCCTAGCTAGAACACACAACGACTGAACACAGTGTAACTATGCAACCAATGCCAAACACCAGCGTGGGCACCAATTGCAGAAATGGAAGCTCCAATAGCAGCTGTTCCACAACGAGTGTTACACCTACCATTACAGTATTCACTCAGTCCAGAGTGTGAAGGGATCGTTTTAATTTTTTATATAGATGCTTCCATGTTTCGACCTCCATTGTTAGAACATTTTCTAGTTTAGTTATTGTTTAAGACAGAAATTCAAAGGATTTAATGCTCTCTCGTTCATTATTTTTGCATGCCTTTACTTTCTATGACCTGCTGGCTCCTGCTAAGATTTCCCACATGCTAACTGTGTCAACCTCTTTTATCCCCACAGGCTAACTGTGTCAACCTCTTTTATCCCCACAGGCTAACTGTTTCAACCTCTTTTATCCCCACAGGCTAACTGTGTCAACCTCTTTTATCCCCACAGGCTAACTGTGTCAACCTCTTTTACCCCCACAGGCTAACTGGGTCAACCTCTTTTATCCCCACAGGCTAACTGTGTCAACCTCTTTTATCCCCACAGGCTAACTGCAACCTCTTTTATCCCCACAGGCTAACTGGGTCATACATTTTGGTGCTGCTAATAAATTCCAACAAGCTAATAATGTTATCGTCCTTGATTCTAATACAATATGAGAATATGGAGTTTGTGTCGCTAACGACGTTCGGTGTTTTCATGAAATGTAGTACCAGCACAGAGAGAGAGAGAGAGAGAGAGAGAGAGAGAGAGAGATAACCTTGCTTGGTACAACACGACTAATTAATTCTTTGTACAAATACTGTAATTAGGAGATCAATATAATGGGATGTACCTATGATACTTGCTTTATCAGAACTGGGCAATCTCATCAACCTGACAAAACCAACTGAAGAGCGAGCGCCCAAACCAATCGAGCAATCCAACTCCAATCCTTCTAGCCGTGTGTGCTTTGCGCTTTATTAGTTCTATCTCTGGGGTTGAGAATACCATAACTGGCTCTTCTGAGTACTTAACCGTGTCGTCTGCCCTGTAATTAGCAAAGTTATACACTGATGTGAGCTTTCCAGCTCTCTAAATGTGTTAGCAGTAGCGTTGTCAGCTTGTGAGACTCTCAAGTTTACATTCAAGTCTTTTTCTACATCAGGTAGATCTTTTGCAGTCTCATCGAGTTTAACCTGTGCCAGCCTTTAAAAGGTTTTGCCAGCAAATCCTCAACATCATCTTGTATATCTGTGCTCTAAGGTTTCCATAGTTTGGGCTTAGCTGGGAAAAGAAGGTAGGAATCCTAGCGTCTATTATTTATTACCAAAATGTCTAGTCCAGCAATGCGTGTCTTTAGAAATTGTGTGTTGTCTTCTATCTTTTTTAACATCCTCTTCAGCTGTCTTTTCCATATCCAAAACTTGACTAAGAGTCTTACGTATGTCGGCTTTTTGCACCGCGTTTGCCAACTCTGCATTAGTTTCTGACTTATGGAGGGTTTGTCTAGCACTATCAGACTGTAATGTACGTAGTATTTCTTGGTGTTTGGTAATTTTTAATTTGATTTCTGATGTTTCAGCCTCTGTCGTTGATCTTACGTCATTGTTTTTAATTGGTCTTTTATTTGTCCTATTTTATCAGAATTTTCAACGATTGACTTTGCGTTATTAGTGACTATGTCAAGTAATGGCTGAAAATGTTCTTGTTCAAGATATATGGCATGGTCTGTGTCTGTCGTGCGAGATAAGAGATTAGCTAAATCACTTTTTATGCCATCAAAACTTCTTTCAGTTATCTGTTTTGGTGCAAACCGTAAGCTCATTTTCATGTGATGCAAGTCTTTGTCTTAGGTTTTTAATTTGATCTTGATAACTAAACGCTTCTGACACAAGACGCCAAATAGCTTGATTCTTTCCTCAAAATCTTCATTTTTCTTGGTGAATTGTGAAAATGCAGTCTCCTGGACTCATCGCTCACCACCAAGACATGGACGCTTGTCTCTTTGTGGAGTTGTATGTTTCCCATACCAGTCAGGCCCATGTAGACTCACTTTCTAGTGCATGCATAGGTAATATCTTTAGGTTAAAACAATTAACGGCAGTTCAGCATAGCTGAGACGATAACTTCTTGTCCACCTAGGATTAAAATTGGGAAGCGCAAGAAACCAACACACTATAGTAAAGCCGGTAAAATGATGTCCAGACTGCAACAAATGATGGACATTACACCTTTTGAATTGACATATTATTTTCTTACTGCGTCCTAAGTATTGATGGAATCTGCTACATTAAGAATTCGATGATGAGAATTGGAGACTGGTAACGTCAAAGTGCAAGGATGAGATTGCAGATATTAGATATTAGAGTTGTTGATGCGCCATCAGGCAGAGTTGATGCTATTGTCTGTATTAAACTTAAAAATCCCTCTGCTATGCGATTGATAAGTGGAGCATGCTTACCAGACTGATCGGTTGATGTATATAACAAAATATTTGCTCGAAGATGCAGTACAATACCAGAAATCGGCCGACACCTTAGTCTATATCAAGTATGTGCACATCAATTGCTGCAAACTCCAAATTTCCACTCATTGTATCTCAGCTTTTTGAACACAAGAATTTGCGACTGCAGCCAAAATATCATTCGCATACACTTTTGTTACTACGTCGGTGTCATCTGAGGGTATGTCAAGGTCATTTACATAATGACTTCGCATAGACAGATTTACTGTCATAAAGTCTCTGAACTTGCTTAATAAAGTGTTTGGGTTGATCGCACATCTGAGACTCATGTCACAATTTCAAGAACGACAGTGCAGTACAGCAACTTTTCAGGCTGGTTGTTTTTGGTCTAAAACGCGAACAGTCATCTTATGAATTCCACTATACTTTAATTTTTTTCCAGTACAACTTTGGTGCTGTTTCTTTAAAATCACCATAAATGTCTGGTCATACCATGGCTAAGTGCAGACGGGTTCTGCGATTACCATTGAGTAAGTTTCATCAGAATTTAACTCACCTAGTTGAACAAGCAGTCTCTGAATATTAATAAGCGTTGATAGGTTGAACCAAATATGTAGACTTCTCTAAGAAATGAAATGTCCTCTTCCATACGAATCATGGTGGAGCTCCTTTGATAATGGAATAGACATAGATTTATGGAGCTAATTGCATGAGTTTGGTGTTAAAACACACAGACTGGAGAATAAAGGCTGGTGAAAATTAAAGATATGGTGAGGTGCTATGTACACAAGCTACATTGCTGGTGGGCCATACCATAAACCTGGCCGTGGAAAATGGGAGGGCTTGCCCACACATGTAGACAACCCCACAGTTCTTTGAACTGATCACTACACATGGTGGCAGCGTGCAGGTGAAAACCAGCATGTAGCCTATTTTGCACAAACTGAGAGTGTTGATACTATTAATGGATTTGCCAACTTTATCCTAGTAACGTCGGAGGATTGTAGTAAAGCAGGCATAAAAAGCTAAACGAGTTCTTTTTTGTTGTATACGTTGGCCATATGGATTGCAATCTTACATGCTTGGATCGATTTTGAATGGAACGGCCAGATTTAACATGCAGAGACAAATTGTGACAAACATGGAAACTGCTGTCAATGGAGAGGACGACGTCCAGGTACTTCTTGTAAAATACCTAGATTTGCTACGAAAAGCTATTAGTGAACTTGATAATGCTTTTGGTGCTGGCTTGTACATGGTTTCATCTGTTATGAAATTAAAAATGGGAACTTACAATGGGCACAACAATAATCTGCTCATAGCAGACAGGCTGCATCTTTGGGCACAGATGCCAGCATAAGTGCGAATACACCATATGCACTTCCCATTAGACCAAATTCTCTCACCCTAATTCCAAAACCGGTAAACTATACGTCAGCTAAAACTGGAGTCTCTATCTACTCAACAATTAACGCTAAGTATTGTCAGCGTGGATCCTTAATATCTAAAGTATTCAAGTGCCGCTGATGATAATACAAACATAAAAATAGCATAGGTGGTTACAGGTGCCGTGGTAGGTTTGATAACAATACGGTATTTTCGTTAGCGCTCTTTGCCACATCTGCTGGCCAGCATTGCAATAAAAACTGTTATGACTGCTGTCCCCAAAATACCAAAATTACCTCCAATCACCCAATAACCCAAGTGCTAGTACGCGGCAGAAATGAAACGCTATCTCCTATAATACCAGGAAGAGCAGCCGCAAGCAACTTAAATACGCTGGCGAGGCGATTTAAGGCGTCTTTATAGCTTGATGTGAACCACTTTATGTGGTAGTAAGTGTGCAGTAGCAGCAGCATCGACTCCTACTCCCAGTGTGTTTCTAATGTCTAGTACAATGGTGCTGGTCGTTTGTACCAACTCAATTAGAATAGTTGCAATGGTTACATCTTGTTTCCGAAACAATATATATATTCTGTCTCAGAAAGCTGTGTTTCTGTTAAGTAAATTTAGTATACATTCTTTTATTGATTTGAAATGATTACATGACTCACCCCTCAACTTTTGCCTGAGGTATTGATGTGCTTTTATTTCCTCTCTCCTTGCATTTAGCAACAATTGCCCAGCTCGAGCTCGGATTCGCTTTGTGCTATTTTGAAGTATGTGTCTAGGTCAGACACGGCTTTTGGGTCTTAAGCTACTTTTAAATTTTCATTTATCAGTTCACAACGAACGCTCTTAGGTTTATGATCTAGATCATGCAAGTCTCGGACGCACTGGACACATCCGGTCTAAATAGCCTGCCCATCAGTAACATTTTCATCCAATTTTGCCATAACATAATCATACATATTTTCAAAATTGTCATCAGTCATACATACCAAGCTAGTATCATCTGGAAGATCCTCTTGTACAGTGTTAAGAGCCAGTAAGTGATATAATTTTTGGCACAGTCTTAAAAATTCTGACAATATCTTTCCTGAACACTTATCCTTGAACTTACCTATCACATTCTTGTCAATTGGACTGTAAAGAAAGTGATCCTTTGGGTAAGGACTCATGTCATACGACTTTGCATTTTTTACCATATCCTGATAAACATATGGTGTTTCTATCTGTATGAGTCTGTTGTACACTTGCCTGTGTTCACAGCAATAAATGCCTCTATCCAGCCTGCCTGATTGAACTCCAAGACTCTGAAGGTGTGCTTTATACGCACACATAACGTAATATACAGCTTCAGGTTTCTATACTGTAGCATATATTTCTGGTTCTTGTTCAGGGCAGGAGTAAGGTTTTTTCCGATTGAACGGGTCTATCAATCATCTCATTCATTAAACCACTAATTTTATTCGCACAATTTTCCTGGCTCTAGAGGGGAACGTGTGTCATGGAGACTTTCACGGAAATCAAGATTTATTTTCATATTGCATCCGTTGGCAGAGTTTTCAGGTATGGCTTCCAGGTTATTGGTGGCCATACCCATTTAAATTCACCAGATGGCACGCATTGACACATTTTCTACTCTTAAAGATTATTAGGTTCAAGCAGGCTATGCAGTTGACTGGTTGCTTTTCGTCTTAGTCAGGACACATGGGGTTATTTGCTTTAGAAAATCACTTGCTGACCATTTATACACATCCACGTAAGCCTTTTTTAATAAGTAGATACATGTCAAAGTTATTTAGAAGTTAAAGCCTGATTTCTGTCATCTTTAGCAGAGCACTCCAGCTCATTCATTGTGCGCTAATATAGTGAAGAAAATCAAATCCATACGTTTCAAGCACAATATACCTGAATGCTGAACACATCGGACAAGACGATAACTATGGCTTTGAGATATAGGCCTTGATAGTGTCCCATCGTTCTCCATCCAAATGTGTTCCAGACTTTGATGGCGTGCTGGTAGTCCTCCTGAGAAATAGCAGTGCCGTTGAGTTTGGTGTAAAAAGTATCTATGGGTGGTAGACCAGTCTCATGAAACCTTTCCCAGCTGCTCGTGTATTCTTAGGGATACACACCTGTATGATCACGATCATGGCTCGGCCCAAATTTAGACTAAGATTCAGAAACTGCAGACTATCCACAATTGTAACTGGCCAATAGAAACTGTCACATTTTTGTAACTGACCATGTTGTTAGGTATGCATTCTATTCTTTTATCAGACGCATAGCCAGCGGCTTGCGTGATAAGATACCCATGCAGATTATGCATGACAACTGGGATCTTTATTTTGTCTGGGCAAAAGCGCAAGTTTAAATTACACTCAGCATGAGCTGCGGCACGGTATCGTATCGTCCAGTAACGTCGCAATGATCGGGTACCTTGTTTACTCCAGCATCTGAGTGAAAAATATGACCATAGGATGGATTATTGAAATATACTGGCATCAGTCATCATCAAATAAACCGGCTATATTGGAAGAAACTTTATCGATGTTAGTTCCGCTTCCAAAATGCATATAAAAGTCTAGACAGCATCTTCTCTGCGGTAAAGTTCTGGCGCTAACCTGTGTCCATCATATCTCATAATTTGGTAGCAAAATCCACGTGGAATCAAACTAGCTATCTTCAGTGAATTGCGTTCATCATCACCTGGACGTTCTGGAACGTTTAAGGCTTCAAAGTCTGCATAGATCACAAACAGAAGTGGAATTTGTTTATGATAATTTTTAAATTTCAAGCAGTTTCCGACCAACAGCAGACATAATAATACGCGGTGGCTTCTTTGCAACGCCCTTTCATTCAGGCTTATGTGCTAGGCGAAGATGCTCTCGACTAAGCACATCGAGGCAATGCTTGCAGGTAAATTTTCTGCGTTGATTCTGTTGTGTTTAGTAACCATCCCATCAAAGTTCTTAATCCACATGTAGTGCAGTCTGCTTTTTTGCATAGAAGAATTATGTCTACTGCTACTGGGTGGCCCTTATTCTCTGGCTTATACGTCTTACTGCAAAGTCTGGATTGTGTGCTTCAAATCTTCCAATAACGGTGATCTTTATAGGAAACTGAATGCCCTTAAACCTCCGTTCGTTCAGATGCTGACGGGATCTACAACGGGATATTTCACAGGCAAAACTGTCCACTCGCAACATCGGTCATCAATATTCTTTACTTTCACGATTGCTTTTCTCGGAAATATAGATTGGTGCCGGGATATAGAAATTTCCACGAAATGGCCGATAACGGGAAATGTACCGTCTCAGAGATGCAGCACGTACGAATGGCCAAGCTGATCCATCACGGACAAACATTTCTATACTCTGCATACCTTTAGGGAGGAACAAGTATGAATCATACAGCCAGGATGTGAGGAATCTCCAGCTAATATTGCATGAAAATTCTACAACTGATATTGCATGGAATTTCTACAATTGATATTGCATGAAGTTTCTACAACTGACTTTGCATGAAATTTCTACAACTGATATTGCATGGAATTTCTAGAACTAATATTGCTTGGAATTTCTACAACTGACATTGCATGGAATTTCCAAAGCTGATATAAGAGTTCTGTTTATGATATCCAGATAGCAAAACATCAATGCTGTATAATCATATTGATTGTATTCTTGGAAATCACCGCACGCTCTTATAATGACTACGTGGACTCACCTGAGGCTTATAATTTAGTTCCCTTCCATTCTTGTAAAAGTTGAAATTTTTCAATATGTCTATGATCATTATTTTGACATAAAAATCATAAATCGATTCTGATAAATGTTTTTTTTCCCCCGCAGTATTCGTACTTGGATTACACATAACTTCAGTTCGGACTGAAACTTAAGTCTGACTTACAGCAATCAGTCTGGTTGTCTGAAATTTAAGCCTAACTTAAAACTAGCCAATCGAAAGTTTTAAGTTGAGACTCAACTTTAGGAAATATATTGAATTTATGAACCGTATCCCATGCTGTATCTAAATTAACCTCCATCAACAAAATGTATAGCTTCAACGCCAATTACTGTTACGTAGTTACCATGGCTAACCACCAATAAGATTCCAATAAAGAGCAACTTTCCTCACCAGCAGCTAAGTGCAGACTGCACAGTGATAAAATCTGTTCCATTTTCTTGTCTACGTTTGTCTGTAAATATTAACAAATATTTTTAAGCAGATACAATGTCTAATAAAGGTGGAGTGGAAGTCGATCTGTAAGACTCGTTTTATCAAGTGGGTTGTCTTTAAAAAGTTTTACGTGTAGGCTCGTACAAAAATAATAAGAGAAAAGAGTGAAGCCAACAAGCTTTGTATATTTTAACAAAATAATTTATTTCCCTAGAAAACAATGTAAAAAAGAGAAAATAGGACTTACAGTTTGTGAATATAATCCAAAATTTAATCCTAAGATTGAAAAATATAAGTCCTTACACTAAACAATTCTAATTGAATCCTGGTTCGAATCTCGATGAAATTCCAATACGGAGGCGATGACGTCAGATGATGTCTGTACTGATGGTAACAGATCCTCGTTGAATCACATTTTATAATGTTTCCGTTAAACTCCAGAATAAATTTCCACTGAATTTCTTTCTCCCAGAACTTTTATAAATATGAAGCACTTCTTTAGTTTTCTAGAGAATAAATTATTAAATTCGAAAAAATAGATGATCTTCAAAACAATCTGACATCAACAATTGAAACACCTTGTACCTTCAAGGTGTAAACATACGACTCTGACTCGATCTAGTAGAAAATGGCTGTTTTAAGCCTCGATTTTAGACCACATGGTAGTTCACGTGACAGGCTACGTGATTTCTAACTTGAACAGCGCAATAAAAAAAAAGACAATTATCACGTAGCTACAGTAGCCCTATCTAAGAATCAAATTCTCACACCGGAAATATATAAAAAAGAAAGGCTGTTTACAACTCAGCTAACACGCGGGCCGAAATGACCTTGGCAATAGCCCATCGTCTTCACTCGTTCTTTACAAAATCTATGAACTAAAAATAGTGCTGAAGTAACTTATAATCTAATCGGGTCAAGCCAATTTTCCGAAAAGATATTCAGATCCAATGAAAATTATCATTACAATAAAATGTAATGAAACAAAAATAAAAAAAAAAAGAATTTTAAAACTAACACACAAGCAATTTAATTACATATACGTAACAAAAGAATATTTTAATTTGAGCATTTCATGCAAGGTTGGCACAATTTCAGAATATGCTGATTCATATATTGTCGGGAATGTAATTAGACTTCTGGCCTTGAATCTTATACTGGTCTTAAAAGATGATTTAAAAGGCTATGTTTTCGTTCAAGTCTACGCAGTTTATAATCAATGGCATGTGGAGAATCATTACTGGACTCGTAAAAAAGAGGATGACGTTATTGACAAAATGAAATGCTTCTTAATATATTTTTGTTAGTCGGGAATATTTGCTTTAGTTCGAGACATCACCACCTTCTTTATATCATATTCAACGCATGATCAATGAAATTGTTATGTTTATATCGCTTTAACGATTTTTAATTTCGCTCACATACATTTATGATCGAGATTGTCTTTTTGCCTTTCATACTTTACGGAACCATCTTCCTCACCCGTAAAGTGCGTGTGTGTGTGTGTGTGTGTGTGTGTGTAATTCAATAATACATTACTACATTAATGATAGCATGCCGCGATAACTCCTACAAAATATTTGCAAGCACAAATTTAGCAAGGTTACTGAATTAATGAAAACACTTTTAGCGTTAAATACTGTGTCATGAGACAAAATACAGGGAAATGTTGTATCATGGAATAGACCGCATTAATTAAAATTGTGAGAAGTTAATGACGCTAAAATATGATTTACAGTTTCTCTAAAATGTTTCATAATTTATGCGTCGAAAAGCCACTGCAGGATTAAGGCCTTCCAGGACCCTAAGCACTGAAAATATTATGGTGCCCCCATGCTACAAAATGTGAAACACAAAAAAGCAAAAAACCCCACAAAAAAAACAATATTAAAGCTAAAAAGGTCGGAAAATACCAGTGTTGCCATCATTCCAAATCAAAATACTCGTACATGCAAGATCAAAATGGTAATCTATAATTCATTCAATTTTATCATCAGCAATTAATTTTATTTTTTTCTAGTGCCCCTTTTGGGCTGGTGCCCTAAGCACGTATTTAATGTGCTTAATGGATAATCCGTCACTGCGACACGCAAACATATCCGCTATCTTCTGTGATTCTCAGGTCTCTGGTTACGATATATTTGCAAAAATAAGGATTTTTTATGTATCTTTTGTTTTGTCTTTAACTGAGCATAAATCCAAAAGGCAAAACAATAATCAACCACAGATTACCAGCTTTGTGTCATACTTAAAGATCACTTTGAATATACATCCTTGACGTACAAGCGAGATTGAGATGCGGCTATAGAACGACCTTGTAAAAATGCAACCATGCGTTCTGTGTGCTGCGTTAATGCATAATTATGGTTCGTAAGATACAGAGGAAGTGCCAGTAGGTATCTTCCATCAAAAAGTCATTTCCAGGATGAATATGCACTGAAGCTCTGATACAATAATTACACATTTCGCTTCGAAATGATACACATGTAGGCAACTTTATTTTGGCACCCGGCAAAGGTAACCTGCACCTTTAGAAAGTAATGCAAAGCATGTCCCTATCATCCTTGTATCAGTTGTGAAAAGACAAGTGGAATGCAACCGTTAACATTGGCGATAGGAAGACATTTATATCTGATTGCGGGTGCCTCAAGATCGCATTCTGCTGATGTTATATCTCTCGATATAGTTTGCGTACCTTTTAGATGTTGATAGATGGTAATGTTAGGTACCTGAAGGTTTAGTTAGGAAACCGAGTTTGTAATTAAGTCATCAATTGAAATAGCAATTCACCAAAACATATAGTTGTAACACAGAACAATATTTTTGATCTAATGAAAATGGGAATCAGTTGGAATAATTATACACGAACAGATTGTTAATTCGCGCAGATTTGTAAAAATAAAGCTTGTGATCTTAGTCTGTGCTTGAGAAAGATTTCTCATTTGGTAGTTGTTGTTATTATCATTATTATTATTATTAGTAGTAGTAGTATTAGTAATAGTAGTAGTAGTAGTAATAGTAGTAGAAGCAGTAGTAGTAGTCCAATCAGCTGTCTAAATGGTCTCTGGAGTGGAAAGTTGCGTGATGATAGGGTAATTAATTTTGTTTCCCGTGAGTTCCATTTTTTTATTTTTGCTGGTACAAGATCCCTTGGAGTGCAAGGGCCGTGGTTGCCAGAATCAGCGATTATTTTTCACTGGTCGACACTTGTCGTATAATCTGTTATCGTCTCGGTAATGAGAACATCGCTCGGCTATTCCGTCATGCCGGGAATTACCACATATATGGTAGGAATACCCATAAATTTTGTGGATTCGGTGATTCGCCACAAGCGGAGTGCACCACATATATTGGAACAGAAAAGGCTTTTAGTGTTCCAAAACTGATTTTGTCTCCTGAACAAAAGTAGTTCCGAATATAGTTCATGAAGACGGTAAATTACATTTGCGGTTTCTTTCTTCAACTGACGTAAAATTCTGAGGATGTTCCGATTGTTGTCTGGATGATATAATTTTAAACAGTTATTACATCCCAATGGTTTAGCTATCTCCCATTATGGCGGAATGTTTGATACACCGCATCCTTACTCAAACAGTTTATACAGAAAAGCACTGTGCTCGATTTGTACCTCTGTGTCTAT